>BGPT01002170.1:16677-101207 GCA_003297045.1 Symbiodinium sp. clade C Y103 | reverse complement strand
CAAGGGATGTCAAAAGCGAAAGATTGTCAGAAACAAAGGGATGTCAGAAGCACAGAAGGCTTGCTCACATCCTATAGGCCCAGTCTCTGTTCAGTTCTATAAGCTATAGGTGTTTCAATTTTTGAAACTTCCGACCCCGGCTTGCCCGGGAACTACTTGTATAGTCATATAGACTCATTCTTGTACTTGGATGTAATTTGGGGTCTTCAGTTCTATACTCCACGGCGTCCAGAAAATGCGGCCTCAGCGAATGTTTGGACTCTAGACTCTATACTGTGCACTTTGTTTGACATAGTTGGGCTGCTAGCGCCATGTTTTGGAATCATTCGAGCCTATATTTGTATTCTTGGAACGAAAGTGATTTGGAGAATACGTTTGGATTCGATGTGAGTGGGTCATCTGTCAAGAAATTGTAAGGTTTCCGTCGGTGAGCACGCTTCCTAGGAAGGGTTTCACATAGCAGGATTTCCCAAATGTCTCATGACAATATCATCATATTCTATAATCTATAATACCGTTACCAATCTGGTTGGGAAACTCAATTCGTAGCTCCTTGGCTCTCTACCAGCCCAGCCATCCCATGGAACTCTTGTCGCAGGCCATCCCTGATTGGTTGCCCTTCCGTCATTTGACCTGCACCGATGAGGATCCCATGGAAATCCTCAAAGGCGACCGGGATGGCCAGAAAAAGATAGAGAATAGTCATTATCACTTACTGATGTAAGATTTGGCATTTTTAGTTGGACTTTCTGATATAATTAGTGTTCTTTTTTATTTGTTTGGGAGTTGCCATATTTCAGGGACCTCAAACGGTGAAGGGATCCGTCAAGGGCACAAGAAGATCAGGTCCCACGCGCCATGTTTCTCTTGTCAATGTCCATGTCAGGTACCAACTGTTGAAGGTGCCTATACCATACATAAGGCCTATGTACAGGAAGTGGATATACCCCGAAATACTGTTTATATACGGTACAGTCAGTACCTCTATTATCCTCTACTCTCGGTCCTGAAATTCCCGTTGATCTTGTATTTGGCACAGCCTTCCCAAACCGTCATAAATCACCGACGCATGGCGTATATTATATATCCACAGTTCTGCCAAACAGCACCCAAATGTATGTGGGTTTGTATCAAAAAAGGGTGACCCAAAATTTGGTGGTTAAATGTTTTTATTTCTGCCACAAAAGTGCCAATTTGGAGAGAATGATGGTCTCGAACGACCAGCATCTGGATCTGTCCAAAAGCCGGGTACCATCCAAAGTTGATTGTTTCTTTCCATTTTCATCCAGTTACCCCAATAAAAAACAGCAAAACATTTCAGGATATTTCAGGGATATCCCCATGTGGAGGCACAATTTTCTATGTGGCCATGGGCTAGAGGCCGCAACGCCGCAGGTATTTCCAGCCTGGCTCACTGTAAGCTTCGCTGTGAGGAACACCTTGGCAGCTGTCGGTCCGTAATGCACCTCGGCTTCAGAAGTGGAAGATACCCTCTGGTAAACTAACATTGCTATGGAAAATCACCATGTTGAATAGGTAAATCAAGTATAAATTGCCATTTTCAATAGCTATGTTAAATTACCAAGGGGTAATCAATCATCCAGTGTCATCAAAGATGGCGAGTAACTGGCATGAAAATGGCTCGTTGACTTCGATGAGAAATCTCTATGAAAGATGGGGATCTATATAATGGGACGTATTATAGTTTATAGCTGGAAAAATATTGGAACAAAATAAAGGACTCTCCAGGGCGATGTTGGCCGGGGGGTAATCATCAATGAATCTCGATCATTTGGATGATGATTTCTTGACTTTTCTTGATAGATACAGTAAAACTGAAACGCTGATTGGCATAGTCTGGAAGATGATCATCAAGGTGGAATCATTGTTTTGTTGGATTATTGTGACTTGATAGTCTTGAAGTTAACTTGACAAGTTCCGATGTTTCAATGATGTTGGCTTTGTTTTATACTTATTAATCCAGGAGTACTGAGTCGCTAGTTGATGTATTTGGCTATGGCCATTGATGGCGTTTTGGGATACTGTCCATGTCCATCATTGATCAAACAGGCCCAACTGGCTTTGTGGACCTGGCGTGCCAGATGGGATATTTGTTTTTATTTGTATTTTAAATGGGGCCATCACTTACTTTTTATGTGAGGTTTCCTGCTCGCCAGTGAGACATATCACAGAGTCCTATCCTTCAGATGTGAAATTGCTCAAAACCTGATGCCCTTTCCGCATTTTAACCTGTTGTGTTTCCTCGTTCAAGTACGAGTTTTGCAAAATCCAGGTTCACAATTCCCTGGCATCCCAATGCAAAGCGCCAGGTTCGACGTTTCCCAGTCCCGTTGTGTGCTGCGAAGTCGTTTCGCTTGCACCAGCTGTGGTGAGTGGGATCCCGAGTGGTTCGGGGAATGGCCTGGGGCCTGGTGCAGCTATGGAAAGGGGCCCCCAATTATGGGATTTAATGGAAATATTTGGGGAATATTATTATGGGAATACTATTGATTACTTTTAGATATTATGAGAAATATATATATATAATATATTACTGACAGGATTTGACAAGTATCTATTCAGTGGCTTGGAGTTAGCTAAGGAGCCATGGGGATCCATATTGCCTATTAAATGGGTAGCCAAGGAGCGAGTTTCCCAACCATGTTTTGATGATTTTGCTATCCCAGAGCCCAAAAGCAGTCCATGTTCACCGAGTTTGGTGAACAAGAGGATTGCAGCAGGCTTTTGCTGGTTGTGCAGTGGATTTTTCTGATTTTCCATTTGGTAATCCAAGAGTCTGCTATGGAAACAACCTGTTCCCACAGGTAAATCATCTACAAACGGATCAGTTTCCATGGCAAACGTTCAAAAATTGGCCGAAGATAAGATCTAATTCATTCCAGTTATATCCCATTTATGGTTGGTTATATCATGTTACATCCCTATAGTCCTGTGTAGTTATATTATGTTGTATTAGATTTCCCGGGGCCACATGATGATCCCAATTTACCCTCTGATCATCAAACGTGGCAATACCAATCCGCATCAATCCGCCATTTATGAATGTTTTCCCATGAGCACCTCAATTTTATAGATGATTTTCCCGTTAAAACCTACATTGATAAATGATTTTCCCACCATTACCAGGGGGTTGTCCCCAAATTTTGCTGATGGCTTGGCCAAATCACAGCCCAGGTGCGCTCGAAGTGTCCAGTTCGTGGCTGCCAACTACGACGGCGGCTGTCGAAAGATGCTGGGGCACAGTCAGGGCACGACACCATGCGCCACGGGGGATGACTGGGGGATGGGCATGTCCGGCCCATGAAAGCAGAGAATATTTGGGGGTGGACATGGTTTGACTGAAAATAGAGTAATATGTAATGTGACTAATGTGACAAACCCTTTGGTAAACCATCCCCAATATCACCATAAATGGGCGGTATAGATCCGGTATAAACCATGCCCAAATGGTAAGTTTATTATTGGGTGGCCCACACTAGCGTTGAAATCATTGGTTTGTGCTATTTTTTGATAATCATAGTAGCTATATGTAGCTATTGACATTGCGACTGATATACCCCGTTTTGAGAGCCATTTGATGTTCCAAACTCTCCAGTTCTTCAACCTCAATGTTTAGTCTACTATGAATGCTTTTCACGCATAGAAGGGTGTTGCTTTCTTTTCCTACAGTTCAACATGCTTCAAGCCAGTTTGTTTGTCGAAAAATAGGGTACCTCAACATTTGCAGGTTAATCGATTGATCATCGTTTTCCCTATTTGGAGACATACCCCATTTTCAGGTCCATTCTCACATATCATATTGTTCGCAGATGTTTGCAGTATTCCCTTCACATACCCATTGTATTCCTCTATAACTAACCATCTACTTAACCAGTATTGAGCATGATTACCAACCATCGGCCATTACTAACCTTTATCTACTATCATGAATTATTGTTAACCATTTTCAGCAACCACTATTTTTCATCGAAGGAAGTTTAGACGTGAAACTTCCGACAATATGGACAGTTGAAAAGCAGAGGTGAGAAGAGCCAAGATGTGAAGAGCTCAGCCATGAAGAAAGTCAGAAGATGAANATGAGAAAGTCAGAAGAGAGAAGATGCAGATGCGCGAAAAGGTAGGAAAGTCGCGAAACACTGTGTTTTTCCAATGTTTTGTGGCTCCGGAGGGTCGAAGAGTAAGCTCGCTAAAGCGGCGGGTGCGGAGACATCTGGGGAGATGAGAGATGAAAACTTGCACGGCGTTGTGGCGCGAAGCACATTTGGAAGTAAAAAGTGTTAGAAACTGTCGGGTTCGGAGCACTTTTATGGCGCGAAGCACATTTGGAAGTAAAAAGTGTTAAAAACTGTCACGTTCAAACAAAATTTTTGGAAGTTGAGATGTGGAAAAAGTGCACGGCGTTGTGGCGCGAAGCACATTTGGAAGTGAAAAGTGTTAAAAACTGTCAGCCTCGGAGCACTTTTGGAAGTTGAGATNCGGCGTTGTGGCGCGAAGCACATTTGGAAGTGAAAAGTGTTAAAAACTGTCAGCCTCGGAGCACTTTTGGAAGTTGAGATGTCGAAAAAGTGCACGGCGTTGTAGCGCGAAGCACATTTGGAAGTGAAAATCGTAAAAAACTGAGGGTTCGGAGCACTTTTGGATGTCCAGACGTCGTTTTGTGTGGCAGGCGCAAGGGATTCTGCACCTTGTCAAAAGTGAGCTAAACATGTGGGTTTTGTCGCATTTTCAAAAATGATGGCAGGCGTGGGACATTTGAAGAGGATTTCCACAAATGCATTTTTCGTGGCAGGCGCAGTACAAGAGACACTTCAAGCAAACATGTTGAGAGTTCAGGGCGCTGATTTCTTGAGAGGGGTTGCATTTTGGAACATGAGATCTTCAGGTTTGCTAAGATGATTTTGCGTGACAGGTGCAGCACTTCGTATGACCTGGACTCACTTTTTCGNGACATGGCATGGAAAAATCGCAAAACGCATTGGTACGAGGCCGTCAGCTGCACACTCAACTTTCCATTTTTGAAGGAAGCCTCGCAGAATTGCTTCGTTGTTGACGTGGTCAACTTCAAAAATTGAGGAAGTCTCAGGGAATTGCTTCGTTTCGGAATGTTACACTACAACTACAACTACAACTGCAACTACTACAACTACAACAACTACACCACAACAGCCACTACAACTACAACTACAACAACAACAACTACTACTACAACAACAACTTCAACTAAATGACAGCTACAACTACAACAACTACAACAACTACAAGAACTACAACTACAACAACTACAACTTCAACTACAACTACACCTTCAACTACATAACAACTACAACTACAACAACTACTACAACTACAACTACAACTACAACTTCAACACCGTGACAACTACAACTACAACAACTACAACAAGTACAACCAGAACAACCACCACCATCACAACTACAACTACAACAGCTACAACTACAATTTCAATTCCATGACAACTACAACTACAACGACTACAGCAACTACAACAACTACAACAATTACAACATCTACAACTACAACTACAACGACTACAGCAACTACAACAACTACAACAATTACAACATCTACAACTACAACTACAACAACTACAAGTACAACCACACTAACCACTACAACTACACTACACCACACTGCCCTGCAATACAACCACAACAACAACTACAACCACAACTACATCTACAACTACAACCACAACTACAATTACGACCACAACCACAACAACACTGCGCTGCCTCCAGCCACTTGTCGGTCCATCAGTGGGTTTGCTCTGCCATCCATGATTCACAGCAACGAACCTTTCCTTTAGGTTTCCTATCTTGAAACTTCCGCCGCCGCCTTGTGCGGTACTACTGGTATGTTTGACAATGATTCATCATCATTACAACCCCCCAACTAACATGTAACATAAACCTTGCCAAACAGAGGGCCATTAGGAACCATTTTAAAAATACGTCTTTAGGGGATATCATCAACAGGCAACCATGTCTGATTTCTTCAGTTTCTTTTTTTCCATGGTTAGATCACCCATGTTTCATGTCTGAAGTTTCTAGATGCTGGTGGTTAGATAGATAGAGAGATAGATAGATTAGATTAGATTAGATTAGATTAGATTAGATTAGATTAGATTAGATAGATAGATAGATAGATCATAGATCTTCATTTTGATGGGATATCTCCCAGTAAAACCAAGCTTTCATCCGTAGGTTCCCCATCGTTTTTTACACCCAGGAACGGCGCTTTTGACTGGCGACTCTCGGTCACCTTGGCGACTTGGATTCCATGGTCTCTGGTTATGACTAACATCGCCATGGAAGCCATGGCCCATTGATGATTTATGGTGATTTACATATTAAAGATGATGGTTTTCCATGGCGGCTATGTTAAATAACCAGAGGGTAAGTAAGATGAACCAAGGGATGATCCAGAACTAAGGGATGAAATATAAGTTTGATGAGGGATACTCTGTGGTAATCAAACGTGGCAATGGAATATCCCTGAACTAAATGGAGGTTTAGAGCTGGGAAAATCATCGAACTAAATGGTGGATGTTCAATTGCCACGTTGGGTTGCCGGAGGGTATCCCAAAGATACACGGATCCTCTGATATGATATATGGTGAAATATATTCACTGTTTTTAATGGAACTGCGCCTCCAAATATGGGTTTAGATAGCCACGATGGGTTTGGAATCCCATGATGGGATGGCTATAACATGCATGCTACAATCCATATACCGTGTTTTGACCTTGGCAAATATATGAGAGTTCATCCGAGTTAGTAACAGTTTGTATAGGTTCGTAATAAACATAGTATAAACCAGTTGTATATGCCACTTCCTAGCTGCGATGCGCCTCCAACTGGGCATATGACGAAGTTGCAAGAATTCCTGTGTGTAGCTGGATACCTTTTAGGTGGGTATTGTGTGTACTTTTAATATGCTTGAACCGTTTGCTATTCTCATGGGGACGTATACTAATCGGCCATGATGCCAGAAACATCGACCCCGACAAACTCGCTGGGGAAGTTGCCTGCAATAGCAGTTACAATTGGTCGATTGTGGTTCCATGGTTTTGAAGCCGTGTCGGACACAAAAAACCAGGGAATGTTGTTCTCATTGTTCTTGTTGAAGTGGCGTTTGGATGGTTTTGGTATGTTGGATGGTGATTTTTAGAGAAATGATGGGTACTGAACAGCTTCTAGTACGATGCTGACTCGACTGGACCGGCAAATTTCCATCTCACACTGCAATTCTGAGACCAAAAGAAGCATGTTAAGTGTTGGAAGTAGACATACCCTCCGGTAATATAACATAGCTCTGGTAGACATGGCCCATTTGCTTCGATGACAGACCTATGAAAGATCGTGATTTTCCAGTTCACCAACTGTTAATCATTACCAGAGGGCATCAGCACTCGGGCAAAACTGGGCCAAAGGTGTCGAACTCTCGGGCGCCAACCAAGGAGAAGACGGTTCGAGTCACAGAGCTGACTTTTCTCGATGAAGATCAGCGTCAAATCCATGCAGACACCATGACTCTTGGGTTTGAATGCCCATGATGTTCCATGATGTTCCATGGAATTGAATGAGATTCACCAACAAATTGAGCCCAGCTGTATGTCCCAAAGTCTTGGCAGGGACGAATCCATTAAAACTCCAGCGGGATCGTTGCATCTTCCACGACGCAACCCTGCAGCCACAAAGACCAATCTGATGACTGTACCAGCAGCGTTGGGCCAAGGACAGATGGGGGCTTCCGAGCACTGGACCCCAATTGCTGCTTGACTTAGTCCACCTTTGGTGGTGCGGCCATTGATGCCATTGGTATTGGAAGTCGCCTCAAGGCTTTCTTTTCTGAAGTATGGAAGGGTGTTTTTCACTGGATTGGTTTAAGGGAAAATTTGATGGGGCAAACCATGGTTCCTGTAGATTTTCCCTTTAATCAATCCAGTGAGTTTTAGATAGTTTTAGACTGTTTTAGGACCTTTCGAACCGACCCACGAGACGGTCCTTTAGGCGCCTTAAGCGATTGGAAGACCAGCGGACCGGGAGACTTGGCTCCGCTTGGCCCTGGGGATGGTGATGGAGAGAGAGATTGATTTGTAACAAGTAAGTTGGTTTAAGTAGATATGAGATTATATTTATAACATTCTATATCATGAATCCTTTCCCCCTAATACTAAACGCCCCCCCCCCTTAATAATAAACACCTCAGGTAGTTTTTATTATTAGCGGGGTATTTATTTTATGTTTTGATGAAAGGGGTTTCATGAACTAGACAGTCAGATGTAGACAGTTTCCAGTATCCAGTGGGTCAGGTCCACAGACAGCCAGCTTCCGTGGCCTTTTATCTATATATACATATATTTGTTGGAATGGCATATATATATATATGTATACAAATCAACTTAAAACTGGGGGAGCCCTTCCTGTGCAAATTCATTGTGATATTCAATGTGCAATGGGACGTAGTGATATGATGGAGGTATAAGTGGTATAAGCACCAATCATAAGAACATGAGGGGTTGAATTGAACCAACCATTTACATAGAGAGCGGGTATGCATGGGGGCTGGAGTTGCGAAAGGTCTGATTTTGCAAGGTTTTGCACCTACATCATGCATGAATTGGTGTGGTTACGAGATGGTCATGCTACATTTCAAACAAGACACCCCTGTTTGTATAATGATAGTTGTATACCTGATAGACCTCAACATAGCCCTTGCGCCTCTGGCAGGCAATTTGAACGGCTGCGGAAAAAAACAAAAAGAAGCGCAATGCTGTTCCCAATGGCCCTGTCCCCACTGCACGTCTCAGGATGTGCTATCCCCCACGGAAATGGCTTCTGGGAGTATAGGCCACTGCGAGGAATCACGTAGGATCAGTTGGGTCAGCAGATACAACACGGATATCATTCAGTACATTGGGTCCAAATCACTAGATGCAAGTTGGGTCCAAATCAATAGATGCACGTGCAGAGTTGAGCGTTCTTCTTGTCACTGAATGTCACTGAGTATTTTGCCTTGAGTGGCAGCACCAGACCTGCTGAGCATGAGTGTTTCAATATGTTTCAATAGCCATTTGCAGGTTGTCATTTTCCCTTTCTCCACCCTGAGTTTCGTGCTGCAAGCCAATGAAATGATCGTTATGACAACGCTGTCTTCCCGCCCTGAAACCAGGTTCAAGAAGTGCATGAACCCAACCTACCTGGTCATGGCGGTGAAGGACAGCTCTTTCAAGAGGGCGTCAGAACTACGAGTTATTTTCTAGCAGAGCAGAGTCGCGGTGCACTGCGCATCCGTGCCATGTTTGTTGGTGGCTTGGCCAATTAGTCAAAGCAAGGTTTGGCGACTTTTGGTCACCCAGGACGTGATGTGACCCCTTCACGCCCATGTGTGACGGTGCGACAGGAGGGCGACCTCCCTCCCAACTTTCCAGTGAAGATTCGCTACTCCACTGCCGCGGGCGAGTGGATGGAGTGACCCTTGGCAGTTCCTGAGGGATGTCGAAGTTGTCAAGGACCCGACCACCCAAAGCATGGTGTTTGACCAGCCGTGACTGTAGTTCCTGTATGTTCCAAGATCAAATGGTTATATATATATATATAAATATGTATCCTGCGATATCCCGCAATTTTGGGCAAATCTGACTTTGGTCAGTAGTGGCGAAAACATGTCACATCCCATGAGCTTGGTTTTCCGTAGTGGGTAGCCCCATCATCATTGCTTATTTGCAATTTCAACTCTCAAAGCCACCATTTTGTTGCTGGGTCCCGTTGATGTTGTAGTAATTTGAGATGTATCATGATGTATCACTTGGGTCTACATCATATGCCCTGTGGATGTAGGTACCTTCTGAGGGAGTACCTGGGGTACAATTTAGGTGGCTAAGTACCTTCTCGGAAAGTATGTGGATCCATAGGGACACACACACATATATTATATGTATGTATATGTATATATACAATTATACATATATATATATATATTACATACATATATATATATATATGTATGTAATATATATATATATATATGTATACACACACATATATATATATATATGTAAAATGCATATGTTCACTATATATACATAGTTCAGGAGGAAGTAGGAAGAACCACTTTGTCAGCAAAGCAAAAAGTGACTCTTCCAGGTTCTGCCCGGCCAGTCTTGTGGATCACCAGTGACCACAGCGACTCAGCTCTGCGGCGATTCCACCTGTCCTGCTTCGGGGTGGCGCCACTGGTGGTTGACCCCAGCTGGGAGGGTTGGGCTTGGCCTTGGCCTTGGGCTTACCCTCTGGTAAACTTACAAAAAGCTATTGAAAATTGCTATTTATAGTGGATTTTCCCATGAAAAATGATGATTTTCCATAGTTATGTTAGTTTACCAGAGGGTAGTGGTGGTGAACCATGATTAAGGATGGTTAAGGATGGTTAAGGATGGTTAAGGATGGTTAAAATGGCAATATGTCACGTTAATGCTGGTTAATGGTGGTTATGGAGGGGAGATAAGGGACTCTTTCCAAAATCTACCGGAAAAAATGCTCAAACTCAGACTGAATTCAGACCTGTGAGTTGCAGTAATAAATTGGTGGTGAATGTGTATGGGTGGCCTTTTTGGGGGGAGGAGTACATGCGAGGGGTTGCAACTAGTTTTGCGGTAGAATATATCAAACCTGATTGATAGGTGCAATCATGTATACACACATGCCCACACCAAAAAAACATGTTTATATATCACATCTACATATCCCGGTCATATATCCTCGCCTTACTCGTAGCATCCTGTAGGTCTACAGGATGCTTACGGGCTAACCCCCCATCCGGGCCCGAGGCCGAATCCCCGTGGTGGCATCATTGAGCCGCAGGAAAGCTACGTTGACTTCGCCTTGGTTTGCTTTGATTTGAATGTGATTTGCCCTCTGGTAAACTTACAAAAAGCTTTTGAACATGGCCATAGAAATAGTGGATTTTCCCATTAAGAATGGTGATTTTCCATATTTATGTTATTTTACCAGAGGGTAAATTTGCCGAATTTGAATTCGCATTTGATCTGAGTTTTGAATTGTGATTCCAATTTGATTTGACGTACTTGAGCTTGAATTCAATTCGTGTTTTAATATGTTTTCATTGGATTTGATTTGAATTGACTTAACTTGATTGAAATTGCATTTAGTTGAGAGTTGACCCCAAGCACTTCCACTTGACTTTGAAATGGAATCTAAACTAGTTTGAAGTTAGATTCGAATTGACATTCCTTTGGGTTTTTAGGCAGTTCCCCCAAATTTGGGGAACTTTATCTTGATCTGGGCAAAAAACAGCGCCTTTGAAGCTCAGGCCCTGGATATCTGAATTGGCCCTCGATGTTTTATATTGTTTTACCAAGGTCCCCAAATCGAGTATACAACTTTATTTGGCGTATTGCAAACAATGCTGTTGATTTCGGTGTCCGCTTGTTTTTAGACTCCCCCCTTTTGAAGTTTGTTGGCATTTCTGAAACCAGATGCCAGAAGTTGAAACTTCCCTGATCGAAGCAACCTGATGTAGCGTCGTTGGCAGTGCAATAATGCTGGGGGGATGCGAACATGTGTAACACCAGTATTGCTAGACGTCAATGAGAGTTTCTGTTGCCAGAAATCTACGCATGTATGTATACATATGTATACATAATATTTTGTATTTATGTAAATAATATTATATATGTTATATAGATAAATGATGTGCATAATCATGACATATCCATCAAGATGACATCATCATCACCATCACCATTCATCATCATCATCATCATCATCATCATCATCATCATCATCATCATCATCATGACAGCCGGAAGGTACACACCTTTACCCTTTTTTCGCTTGTGTCTCCCTTGCCGCTGGGCCGCTGGTAACCATGACTGCTGCTTGCACAGGAGACCGTCGAAGATCAGCCCCCAAAAAGCGTTCAACGCGTGCAGCGTTGAAAAGCGCAAAAGGTGATGCCCGGTGCCAGGAATCATTGGCAAAATCCATGGTGAAATGATTGGCAAATTGGAAATCACTCAATTGTTGGGATTGTTGGTAGATCTTTGAACTGGTTGGTAGACCTCTTGAAATGGTTTGCACCGATTTTTTTGGTGAGTTGAATGTTCCAAAGTTTAGGGACATCCAATCGAAAGCCTCGATGAACGTTTGGTCAAATCGCGTTCTTTTTTCGCTATAAACGGGTGATGGCATTGAGATGAGGGAAACTGACCGTCAATCTATGTTCTCAAAGAAGCTTTGTTACTTGGTGTGAATTCTCCTGCTGGTAGGCTTTGTGAGGATATTCAAGCGACTATCATGGGGTGTAGTACGAGCGTTCAAGACATAGACAGATGAAACTTCATCACTGTATGTAGCCACTGTAGCCTACTGTAATATTTGCTGCATATATATATATATATATATATACACATACATACATACCCTGCTGTGTAAATCTCATGGTTTTTGATCAATGGGACAATTTCATACAATTTCCCAGTATTTGTTTGGGGGTATCCCAGCTCTGCAATGGCGAGGTGTCAAAAGAAACTTGGGTAACATGTCTTTGACGTGTCGTTGGCGGGAGAATCGTCACATCACTATCAGCATCAGGAATCATTGGCCAGAATTTCAGATTCAATGTGTTCGCAAGCTTGAGGCAGATGTTTTCTTGATATTTCTTGGCATGTTAGTTTGTCCATGTTGGTCTTCCATGACATGGAACATGATCAGAGCCCCTGCAGATGTTTTTGGCACAAGTGTAAACTCTTAGACCCGCCCGGCCCCCGGCCATCTTGGGCGTCTGAGGGCATGACCGCATGGATTAAGTCTGCGGTCTTTGCAGTCATTGTCATTTGGCGTGAAAAATCAGTGACTGACTTACTGGGGCTTAGTGGGGAATGGATGGGAAAGGGGGGACTGGGATGATCGGATCCTCTACTTGGCCCTTTTTGAGCAGTTCGATCTCGTTTAGGGGGCCCCTTGCAACCCGATACATAAGCCACCGGTGGGGACCCATGCAACGACCTCAAAGATGTCACCACAAGTGATTGTACAGGTAATCACCCAAACTGGCCCTATTTCGGGCTGGTGAATTGTTATAGTATATATAAGGCCTTGCTGGTAAATTGTCACTTTATTTATTCTGATAGGTCTCCTGTACCCTTTTTTAGGACTATGTGCCGCAACTCTCCACAGCTTGTAGTGGCTCCAAAGACGTGAGAATGCGCGAGTATGTAGTGGGAACGGCATGTTTTCCTAAAACATGCGAGCTCCCGGGCGAGGTTGGTGAATCTTGATTTTGTTCATGGTCGTGGGGCATCTCCATTTTTAAGTTAAGATTCAAGATCTAGAATGTCTCAACCATGCAGAGGCGGTTGTTGCATGCTTATCCAGGCTTCGGGTGAACTTCCCCCCATGTTGCAGCTAGGTGAACTTGGTGAGTACCTCTTCGCAGGCCCAGCTTGCAACCTGAAAGTGAATGGGCCATTGGGTTCAGATCCCATCCCAGAACAGGTAGGCTCGCTGGAGCTAGGCCGCGGCCATCAAACATGACACAAATGAATCAGACGAAGAATTCTCACGCTCCAATGTTTCCCAAGTTGTTCAATGTGTTCCAATGCTTTCCATTTTGTGTGCAATTTGTTTCAATTCGTCCACTTTTGTTTTTTTTGCTTTGCATATTATACATTTTGGATTTGTGCTGCTTGGTTCTATGCTAGACAGATGTGAGGTTGAAGAACAAGTAAAGTGAGCTGTGAGGGTTCGGAAGCGGATTTGCGGCTGATCAGATCAGGCTTTTGGAGTGGCCGTTGCCTCATTTGTTTGGTTGTGAAGTAATTTGTTTCTTTTTGTCTTGATGTGAAACATGCAATGCTTTGGTAATCTTTGGTGCTTTTTTATGTTATTTTCCTAGGAATTTAGATGATTTTCCATTTATATAATACGTATGATCTCATATTGTTGAAGATGTTTTCATATTTTTCCCCAAGTCTGATGAACTACCCAACGATCAGGTACCCAAGCACCATAAATGACAGTTGCCGCGAGTTGGTGAAAACATGTGAAAACCAATAGGAGTTGTGGGGTGAACAAAGGCAACATGTTTTCGGCTGTTACTGGACCTGGGGACAGTTCAAGGCTGCGGATACTTGAAGCATCTTGCAGCAACTGTTCCAGATCTGGTTTTAGATGTCACCACCACCAAACAACGTCGGATTCTTCCGGTCGGCAGTTGTGCATGTACTCGTAGTTATTGAAGGAATCTAAAGAAGGCCCACTAACTCTTATCACCCTTGGCACAAACAAGATGGCAATAGAAAGTCGCAAATCATTGACTGTAATTAATTCGCTTGCTTTGGGAGTTCCATGGTTTTTTGATCAAGATTCTGATTTCCAAGGGTTTGCAGCAGGACTTCCACTCTTTCACCGGGTTCAAGTTCCTAACTTGGATGCTAGCTACATCTAGCTGCTAAAGCTGCACCAACATGGCTGGAAAATGGCTGCATTTGGGGTGTGACAGGTCGTGGAGTTTGCAAAATGCCACGAATTGCAGACCAAGCACTTCCTAATGGAAGGCCAGGCAGCGGGAGGCCGGGGTTCCAGCATAGAAGTGACCCATGACGGCAGAGAGAAAGTAAGGGTAAAGAAGATGGGAACAGAATGGAACATACATATTTCATCAATTTTCATCATATATTTCAATACATTTCATATGTTAGTTCTACCGTTCTACCATGTTCTACTTCCCTTTGGCATGTTTCGATGACTTTTCCAATTGACACACCTTGTTCCCAGTAACAAATGTACAGTAATTCATGAAGTTAATTAAGACATACTAAACCCACTGGTCCAAGACCTCCAAGGGTCCACCCCTGGCCCATAGCCGAAGTGCCTGCGAGGTGGCATTGGTACTGCAAATGCTGCACCGTGCATAGCACCAACGCAGCTCCAAACGTAACTTGACTTGGCTTCCATGAATTTCACTTGGAGTTGTCCTTCTCATGTGGACCATCTACCAACTATCTCACGAACCCGGCAATGCCTTTTGTGTAGATAAATATACATGTGCATTAGTGTTGCTATGTATCCAACATGTTCCACTTGCAATGTGTATATCCAATATTTTCAGATGCAATATGTCCCTCCTAGTCTATTACACACATATACCAAAATGGATCCCCACTATATTGGGGTCGAGTAATGTCGAGTATATGTACCGTTCTTTACTTATATAATATATATATATAATCACATACATGACATAACATATATATATATACCTATATAAACACACCGATATGTATATATATATATACTGTATGTGTTTCTACCTGGGTCGGGTGGTTTGGAACGGCCAACACATCTTCAACACGTCGTTTCCAGTTCGGCCGCGATGGGATCATCGCCCAGGCTTTGGACGAGCTACAAAAGCTTGTTGGATTCCGCTGACGCCGCGAACGCCAACTCCCTGCAGCAGGTTTCACAGTCTTACAAGGCCTGGGGATGCCTGGGGAGGCTGGGAATCTGGGCTTAGGCTAAGTTGGCGAAGTTGCGAAGCTTCCACAGAAGCAGCGGCTGATTTGAGTTGACTCAGTGAATGGTTGGTGAACGGTGAAGGGACGCGTTTTAGTCTCCAAGTCTTAATGGAAAAGTGTGTAGATGAAACAAAGCCCACTAAGAACCGAACGCAAATTCTTGTTGGTTGGTTTTTTTTTGTCTCAGCTCTACTACAGGCAGTGTCATGATCCAGCCAAGACAAAGAGCAGGTATGAGACTTTAAAATCATTACAAATCACAATCGCAAAATCACATCTCTAGCAGGGGAATCTTCCAAAGCAGTTTTTCAGCTGGGTTTTTCAAATTCTTCCAATACTTGACTGCGAGAGGCAAAGTATCCATGATTCGCATCGTGCAGGCATGCCATACACAATCCTTGATTCCATCGGAACAGGTGCAGATTCTTCTCTTCCTGTTTGGAGGGAAGAATCCCTCAGCAACTATTTGTGTTCAAATGAATTAAGCGCAGCGATTTCCACTCAAACAAGGCATACTCAAACGATGGATATGTAGTACGTGCCAGTTGCAAGATATGGGCATATCACATTTGTTGTTCCTTCATTTATGCATTTCCTAATCCTAAATCAGCATGAATCCTATGATATCCTATTTGGTGAGTGGGAAAAGGCAAGGTCCGGCCAGTGTGTATCATACATAGGCCGTGGTATTTTACACCTCCAGCTCAGGTGAGAGAGGTGCCATAAAGGCCATGAAGAAACAGAAGTGGAATCCCCCAAAAATGTCATTTGGTTCCAGGTCCACGCGTACATGTTTCAAAAAACACAAGCAAATATGATAAATATGATTAAATATGTATATACTGCTATATATATATACATCTACATATTATTACAAAGGTACCTACACCCGCTTGTGAAAGTCGTGGCGGTTGTATCCTTTTCTTGGATTTAGCTTGGCGGACCAATTTTAAGAAGTCGCTGCGATTGTGGCATGTATATAGGTGGTGAATTGTGAATCCTGAAATTAGTAACATGTTTAGATGATTTGATGTAAAAATGGCGTTTAGGTTTGTTTTGCTCCAGTTTGGGGGGGCTCAAATATAGACATAGGCGAAGATCATCCTGACCTGCACCATGCCATGTGGTTCCTCTCCTTGAGTCAGCCTGGCGCAGGGTCCTCGTGGTTTTGCTTTCTCTTCCCTAGATAGCTTTAGCTATCTTTGGCTATGATGGTTCTTACTTCTTAATCAGTCTCTGCTTGCATTTTGCTTTGGTTGACTGCCCAAACTTCTCTGCCTGCAATCCTGAGAGCCAGCGTTCTACTGCAAAAAGCAACATAGAGTCATCTGCGAGGAAAGTACAGCGGAAGTCTTCTTGAACATGACGTTTCCATGGGGGACTGGCATTTTGCAAAGTCTGTGCCGGGACAGAGGGCATGCGTTTCCATGGTGCTCTAGCTTTCCCAGCATACATTGCAAGGACTGTCGCGTTTGAGTGCACTTATACATGTATAATCATGTAATATCATGTATATACATTATATACATGTAGTTTGTGTATGTGTATATGTATATGCTTACCTCTTTATCTGTGCGTCCACACGTTGTTATTTGCAATATGTAAACGGACAGGTCTTTATATATATACATATAGATGCACAAAATATGTATGAATATGTATATATGTGTGTGTGGGCGCATGTTTGTATTAGTCATTCATCTTTTTTGGCACAAACACATTCATACAGATACATAAATGTACATGTATAACTTTACAAACGCAATGAACAAAATTTGATGCAAATCCTGTTTCCTAAAGTCCGCTGACATGATCCCTGTTTATTGAGTGGGAATTGCCTGGAAAATCCACCAATTCTGAGGTGCTCCCCTAATCAATCAGCAAGTTTTGTTGATGGACACCCCATCCCCATGGTTTATTGTGTATAAAGTAGTTTGCGTACCACAGTTGCAGGCAAGAGAATTCCAGGTATCATTTCATTGTTACTATCGCATTGTATCCCATGAACTATTCCCAGGACACTCTCATATATACGATTATAAATTATATCCAATCATACTCGGGGGCCCCAGGATTTACAAGTGGTTGATGCTTGTTGACAAGTAATCAAATTACTAATGTATAAATCACGTAGCTTGGTTGTGATATGGATATTAGTCCCTCTACATAATTCTAAATGCAACCCCTGGTATCCCCTGGTTGAGTATTTTATCTATTATATAATTTTTGGAGCCCATGTGTGGGTTAGTTAACATTAGGGGATGGTAATTGATTGACAATTAATTGATGCTATCCAGTGGTTCTGATGAAGCAGCTCGGAGCTATGGGTACAGTATCCATATTCCCATCACAAAATGGGGTGCCAGTTGGTGACCACATGATAGATGATAAGCCCGGAATAAATCCACTCATTGTTAGACTGCTATTTCTCCATTACAATATCTCCATTATTTAATATACCCATTCATATCCACATTTTATGTCTCCATTTATATTTCCATGTATAATATATATATATAATATATCATATATATATATATACATATCCAATTATCCATTGTATCTCCTGTTGTTTCTCCATATGTGCGGGTCTTCATTTAAAATTTGCGAGTTCGCAGATCATTCCCATCGCTTCGCAGGAGATGACGGAGGCTCTGAAGCCCTTACTTCGCGACCTGCCGTACGAAACAGTCTCCTGGCGCGAGCGTATAAAAAATGACAGTTGGAGCAATCACTTTGTACAGTTTCCCACTACATGGATAGAAATTCGGGATTGAAAGGGGAAAGATGGCTGCGTAAAACCCGCAAAATTGGGACTAAACCAGCCACAAAGCATCACAAAGCTAGATTAATTATATCATTCTGCAAACATATACAAGGCCTTAATCCGCCACAGCAGTTTGTTTGATGAGCAAGATGAACAATTGGGGATACAAACGTGAGGAGATGAACAACAGCGACAGATAGATACAGACCATGTTCCTCTTGCAAATAAAGTTAAAACTAAGGGGTTGCATGTCAGCAAGCTGAGGTGTACTTCAGCTTGGTGAAAACACAATAATAACTACCAATTGCGGATTATTTTTCCCCAAACTGTGTGTCCACACTGAGAGATTGTTACGGCAAGAGGAAAGCTCGGGTTGGTTCAGGATTCACGTTGTGCCCCCTGCTTTTGTTTGCGCCGGCGCGCGCAAAAGTTCACTCGTGAAACATGTCCATGTCCATTTTGACTGCGCAGGCTTGCACAAAGTGCGGGCCGCGGTTGTGTCTCTTCCGCTTTCGTTTTGTTAAATCGGCGTCATTTTTGATTTGGTGCATACTGATTTTGCGTGGCAGGCGCAGGACTTCCGATGCCTGTGGCTCATTTTTTTTGGCAGTCGTAGTGCTAAAAAAAAAGAAAACTGCCCAAAACTAGGTGCCATGCTCTTTGAGGAATTTCTTGTTAGAAGATATTGGTAAGATCACCTCTACAAGGTCCTTCTATCATGATTTTGTCAGATTCTCTTATTGATCTTGGTATGAAGCCCTCGATCAAGAGCACAAGTTCCTGCTGCTGTTGTTTGGATGCAGTCATTTGCTTCCTACTTTGGTTTCCTACCCCTTCACACTGTTTGAGGTCTCTTACTGGAGTAATTGCATGTTTTTTCAACAAACAATTTATGGTAGAATTGGGGATGGTTTATTGTTGGGCACCACTCGCTGGCACTTCGCATGCCGGCAGCGCAAATAAGGGAGCGATTCAGAGCTACCTGCTGTCAAAGATGGCTGCACTGACTGAGAGCCTATTGGTTCAGGTGCCACACTCTGACCTGGCAAAGACCAGTTTAGAGGTAAAATGATCAAACCATATGAGCCATTGTTTCTGTAGCTTTGTTAGTGTAGTGGTTGGCATTTGGGAAATCATGTGCTTTCATAGGAGTTTCCTGGCTGTGATTGCAGTCCTGATATGGTGATATGAAGTAGGTTTCTGCTTGACCTCTGACCCGCTACAAGGCTGCGGCCTCAAACGGGAGCCTCTTGAGTTGCGGTGTTAAATCTCTAGGATCCTTTAGGACGGCTGGCCCAGCATCATATTGCAGAAGCTGGTTGCATTTGGTTCCAGTTTATTGACCCAGCGGCAGGCTCTGTTTGCAATTTCGAATGTGAATCGCAGCAGCTATTCGTGACCTGGATGCATTCGTGCAGGGGAAACAACTTCAACAGCCTATAGTCCCAAGTGTGATATCCAACTACTTGGTGCCAAACAGAACAAATCCAAACACTGCAGGAGAGATTCTTCAAGCACGTTTTGATACTTTTTGCTTGAGCGTGGTGCCAGCCACTGTACTTGGTTGTTTTGGTCGCATGGTTGCAACCTGAGTACCCATAAAAAAACACCTCTCTGGCCACGGACAAGAGTATCAGTAAGCCCTCGCTTCGTCCTGGCTAGTGGCATCCTGTTGCCGGTTGCTTCACTGGGGAGCAAGGCAATCTCCTATTCATGACTTCTACTGGGGTGTTTGCCTTGTTCACATTCTCACAAGCTGGGCGTATATAGAGATCTGTAATTTAATGCGTACATGAATATATATATATATGTGTGTGTGTGTGTGTGGGTGTGTGTGTGTATGTATTACATTTTTGTGTATATGAATCTCCTGCCTGCCCCCACACGGGCTGGACATGTTTTACCTACCTCTAAGAGGCTGGTTCTATATGCTATTATTGGAGGTTATTGGTGTGGTTTTGGCCCCACTAAACGATTGTTTGTTGCCAATTTTCCGATCAGCCTTGACCCCTACGAGTCTCCAACAAATGGGGAAACTCTAGGTGAAACCGTTTGATAGCGGCTTCAGATGTTTGCCTCCTTCTCTTCACAGCTATTGCTATTCTACTCACCTCCCAGCGGACTTGAGGGGCCACAGTGGCCCAGGCAAAAACTTCAACATTCTGTCAACTTGTGGAACGCCGCCTATGCGGAGCTCACTTCAGGTGCTGCTGGATGTGCTGTGGGCGGGGTGCATTACGCACACTATGTCCCACAGCATCAACCTTTTTCACATGTTGATTGGTATTTTTACGATTCACTAGGTTTGATGAATTTTGAAGTTTTGAGTCAACAGTTGAAACTGAGAAAATAACATACCAAAGACATATACATACTGTATTATATATATACATACATATTGACATATTCTATCTATCTATCTATATATATGTATATATATATATACATACGCATATGTATCTAGGTGAATTATGACGACCTCACTGCGACCTCACTGGAATATATGGTTAGTAAGGGATATTATCCCCAAATGGTCTTATTTCAGGTTAGTGCATTATTATAATTTGCCCAGATGTATGCATACATACATACACACTTACATATATATATATATTATATATATATATATATCATTTATTTATAAATATATCAATAGGTTTACATATCTATGCATTATGATTATATATATATATATTTAAATATATCACTAGGTGTACATATCTATGCATATATGTTTATGTATATATATACAGTATATGAGAATCTGTGTATGTGAGTTTTGGGTGCCTCTGTGTGTACAAGATTCACACACTACTGACCGTCACTCGCTCTCTCTCTCTCTCTCCCTTCTCCCACTTGTGCAACAAAAATGTTCCTTTAGAATGTAGAAATCATCACACTTTCCCCAGCTACGCCACAGTCAAGCAATAGTTCCACACTTGGGAGTGCAGTTCCATTTATAAGTGGATATATATGTATATATATATCACATAATTATACCTCACTCATATATATCATGTTTGAACCACGGATCCGTAACCACTTGGATGCACATCCAAGTGGTTGCCATAGGCCGATCTTGACTCCCCTGAGGTGATTTGTTGCGAGGTATTCCCGAGTCTCGCGGCGGGAAACGGTGGAGGATCACGGCGTACGACATCACGGCACCCCTACGATCCCAGTAAAATCAACAGCCAAACAGCGGGATGATGATTTTTATAAAGATGTTATAAAGTAGACTGTATATTATCAGATGATGATCATGGATTTTGGTGATTTTGGGGCTGGCGACTGTTAAGTGACTATGTAATTAGTGGAAAAAAAAACATGTCCCAGAGCTTCTAATAACCCTCGCGAGGCCTGCCACGATGAGGAGTGATCCAGACATCTCACATGTAGATCCATGAATATCTGGAGTCTATGAACATCTCTGATATCACCTATGATATGCAGAATTAATACATGTGAATATTATATATATATTACATATACTTATATATATATATAAATTATATGTATATATATATATATAAATTATATGTATATATATATATCCCATATCCTTGCGTACCTGAGACCACAGTCAAGTGACACATGTTTTGCAGTTACGGACCACAAAACAGAGGAACCATAGAAAAGAATCCACAGCAACCTCTTTGGGCTGACGCTCTTCCAGTTGGGTGGTTGAGAGCTGGTCCTTCCCGTCTGATATGAACACTGGATTAATGAACCATGATCCCCCAATTGTGATTCAGATTTTTTTTGCAATCAACAAGACCCAATGAAACGTCCCAGGGGTTTTGTGAATCCGGGGTTGAGATTAAGGTTGACCAAGCAGTGCACCATGAGATACATGTTGGCTTTGCAGCAGCTCTGGGAGCCCTTTCACGACAGCATGGTCGAAGTGATTGACGTGTCTTGACGTGAAATCTTGACGCAGCTGCTAGGTCCTATAACTTATCAGTAAACATAGATCGATCTCTTATTTGTTGTTGGATCATTCACAGTTAGGAACATGGGTTTGTTTAAATAAAGATGGGTGATACCCCAAATGACAATTTTAATAGAATCGCTAGTGATAAACCAGTGGGTTTCCTCTTTGTAGGCAAACCCATTTGGCCGGAGGTTCTGGTCTTTGAAAGATGATGGGTTGAGGTCAGCCGCTTCCAGTTGTTGCACTGGCACTGCCTCCCAGTAACGGACCTGAAGCAAGGCATGAGGATCAGATCGAGAGACATTCCCCCAATTTCGCAGAATATGCAGCAGCTCCCAGTGGATCCCCTTGTTTCAAGAGTGATTGATTGATCCAAAGGAAGGAAAGGCCGCATGCTTTTCGCCCACCAAGCCTTGAGGGGCATGTCTTTTCTTAGGCAAAAACTCAAATCTCCATCCAGATGCTCCCGAAGAGTGATGACATGCAGGAACCTGGCTTGCAAGTCTGGGAAAATCCACCTCCCAGAATGGGCCTTCGATGCCCAAAATTTCCAAACAGAAACGAACCATTGGATCTATTCATGAATTGAGGGGACCCAGTCATGGGGAGCCTACGTAGTAAGGCCTGGGGGGGAAGCATTATTTTTTTGGACTCCTGTCTAATGATTTCCTGGGCTGTAGGGCTTTCCTTTCGTCAGGATTCGTTGCAAAAGGCTATTGTGTCCCTCACCAGCGACAGCAACTTGACTGGCACGAGTTGACAGCAAAATCATGGGACCCCTCACTCGGCCAGGAAAATTGCATACTGATAGTGTAGCATCCATGGTGCTGACATGTGTATCTAAATCTGCCCCCGAATCGAATCACCAAAGTGACGAGCTAGAATTATAATTAGATATATTATATATGTATGATTATGTATGCATATATGTATTTTGTCAGAATACAATATCATAGATGAAGCAGATTTTGGCCAACCGGGGGGAAATGGGGTAAGCATTATTCCGCACAGAAACCACACTCAAAACCCAGTTGCAGAGTTTTGGGAATGTTTTGTGGAAACTCGGAGTGGTTCTGAATCAGCAAATATATGTATATAATATGTTGATGATATATTACATCTATTTTTGCACATGCGTGCGCGCACACACACACACACATGTATACATGTAAATATGCATGCATGCACACATGCATATACACTTGTACTCATATATACATATGGTATACATATGCATATCTACATGCATGCATACATGCATGCAAATATAGTTGAATAAACATACAAACATTGGAAATCATGTTGTGAAATGTGATCCGTTTTGAAAGGTGTGTGTGCGTGTGTGTGTCTGTATGTCCATGTGTATATATTTATTATATATCTATGTGTACACTATTTTTTTAGATATACATGATACATCTTGAACTTATGCACACCGGCGATTTAGCTAAACCGGCCAGGAAGTGGTGCATACATTCCAGACAGATATTCCACGTACAGCGAGGCATTATACCCAAGCAGCTAACCATATGGTAAACCCCAGGGTAAACCACAATTGGGTATGATTATTTCATAAACATAATCTCCCAACAATAAACTTGGGTGCATATGGTTTATTAAGCGATGCTACCTTCCCTGGATCATCCTATAGATGGTCATTTCTAGCAGCTGCCCGATCAGCCTAGCTTAGCGCCCCAGGTTGTGCTCCTCAAGCAATCTCAGAAAAGCAGTGGTTTTATGGCTTGAAAAGGCTCAACTACGTGAGGACAGCAGAGCCGATATGGGCCAATATGGGCCGATTGCAGTCCACCCTACAGGTCACCCCAAGCACAAAGATTTATAAAGGGGACTGTCGGGAGTTGTCAATATTGTGATGGTATTGATAGTGTTGATAGGAAGTTTTGCGAAATATTGCATAGAATTGGCCACACGAAACCACAATTGACAAATGACAATACGGGTTCTCGACCAGACGCTCCAAACAACAAGGCCCCATCAAAGGGTTTCGCTGTGTTTGCTTGCGACTTCATGACAATGGATTGCGCAGGTTTTGCTGTGTCATTTCTTGTCAAACAAAAATACATGGTTCCTTTGCAGGATTTGAATGGATTTGACCCATTCCCATATATGACGTGCAGCAGCCACGATCACAGCTGCCAACTGCTGATCACTACCTACGGTCTCAGTAACCTTGGTGAGTGGTTGGTTCATGATTTGATTTATGTTGATTTTCGCACTTATTATACAAGGATTTGACAGGTACACACACACACACATCTCTATTATTATTATTATTATTATTGTTATATATATATACACTATTATATTACTACTAATAGTAATTACACATTATCCCTTGAGTTTCCCTTTTTTCTAACGCCTGACATTAAGCTTCGTGCGGTGGAAACCAAGGTTGGCTGTTTTTTGTTCCAGGACAAACATCCACAAAGCAGTCTATCATTTGTTCGAGCTGGAGATGATTTACCGCATCGGCACATCCGGAGTGTCTACAGACGATGCAGAGACTTCTCTCCTTCAAGACCATGTGGGGCCTAGACGGGGTTGCGGTATACCGCTGGTGGGGCTAGGAAACGAGCGGCTCAGACCTCAAATGGATGGAATTGATGCTGTTTTTGGGGCTAAAATGCCCCGATTTCGGGATTTCAGTCGGATTTTTTCCATGTGATATTGATCGTTGAAGCCATGATTCCAGATGATTCCAGGCACCAGCAGAGGGCAATTAGGATACTATGGTTGTATGTATGGTTCTCTTCTGGCACACTTCGGGATGTCAGTTTTTCGGCTACTGTTTCATATGTGGTTTTTCAAAGTTTTTCAATGCCTTTCCAGTTCAATTGGCTGAAGGCTATTCTGTTGGGATGCCACGAGAACATGTGCAAGGTGCACCCGGTGCTAGAGTGCAGGTACGACACGAGATCGCAGATGCGTCCGCTGGGTTGCAGCAGCTTGGATTTGGACATGGCAGATATGGCTAAACGAAACACTGAAAGATATTGATGGTGACAGAGATGGGCACAAAAATGATACTGATTGAATACTGTGCATGGGTCTATGGTACAATGAATGCATGATGAAGATATGATATGATCATTTCATTCTTTGTTAGTTGTTTTCCCCAAGCCTATTTATATGACATGTATAATATATATATATATATGCATGTACAGATGATTGATGATGTATATATATATATTATGAATATATGCAACCATGTCATGTGTTTCTTTCATTTCTACAATAGACATATGCATATTTTGTATATATGCATGTGTACAAAATCAAGTGGATAGAGGGAAGAGGGCCCCTCGATTTCAAAGGTTATATGCAGTACACTCTTAGGAGGATGGAGTTGAAATGTATGCATCATTGTTAACTTTCTACTGAATACGTGTCTCTCTCTCTAATATATATATATATATGGATCAAACATACCATATTCTTGTAAAAGAAAAAATCCAGTCTATGCGCACGATATATACACCACACATACACACGCCATCCGTCCGTTATTTCAGCGTTCGCACTGAGGGAGTCCTTGCGCGGCACAGAGGCATTGCCAGTGCCACCCACTCAGGTCGCTCGGTGCCATGGGTCGAGCCAGTGGGAAATCCACCATTTGGGGAATCTATAGGGAATACCCTCTGGTAAACTAACATAGCTATTGAAAATGGCCACTTATAGTGGATTTTCCCATTGAAAATGGTGATTTTCCATAGTTATGTTAGTTTACCAGAGGATATTTTTTATTTTCTGGGGACTTGGGACCCCTGAAGCAAATCCAAGATTCACAATTCATGGAAATAGACAATGATCTATCAATGGTCTGTTTTCCTGATGTTTTGTTTAACGTTTCATTTGCGGTAAGCTTGGTAAACCTAATGGTGTACCCAAATGGTAAGCGGCTATTTTACTCAAGAAATGCTGAGTGTTTATTTATGGTGGTTTTATCAACACTCCCCAGTGATCCCCACCAAGTGACATTCTATCTGACACATTCTATCTGACATCCTATCTGACATTCTATCTGACATTCTATCTGACATCTATTCTGCCATTCTATCTGAAATATCTAACATTCTATCTGGCGTTCTATCCGACATATATTCTGACATTCTACCTGACATATATTCTGATGTTCTATCTGGCATATTTTCTGACATTCTCTCCGGCATATTTTCTGACAAAGATTTGACGTTCCATCTGGCATTCTATTTTGACATATATTCTGATGTTCTATCTGACATAATTCCTGACATTCTATCTGGCATCCTATCTGGCATCTATTCCGACATTCTGTCTGGCATTCTATTTGACATATATTCTGACGTTCTATCTGGCATTTTTTCTGACATTCTATCCTTCAAATTTTCTGACAGCCTATCTGGCATTCTATCTATTTCTATCTGACATAATTTCTGACATTCGATCTGGTGGCATTCTATTTGACATGTGTTCTGACGTTTTCTCCCACATATTTTCTGACGTTCTATCTGGCATTCTATTCGACATATATTCTGATATTCTACCTGACATATATTCTGACATTTTATCTGGCATTCTATCTGACATATATTCTTACGTTCTGCTTGGCATTTATTCTGACATTCTGTCTGACATATATTCTGACACTGTATTTGGCATAGTTTTGACATATATACTGACATTCTCTCTGGCATCTTTCTGACATTCTATATGTTTGGTATTTTATTGGCATATTCTATCTGACATTCTGGTTTCTGACATGCGTTCGGGCCCAGCACCACCCCACAGCAGTCGGAGCTCGCGACCGCATGGCGGTCGGGTCC
Source organism: Symbiodinium sp. clade C Y103 (assembly GCA_003297045.1). Lineage (NCBI taxonomy): Eukaryota > Dinophyceae > Suessiales > Symbiodiniaceae > Cladocopium > Cladocopium sp. clade C. The sequence goes on along the minus strand of BGPT01002170.1, from coordinate 74,096 downwards.
AGACCACAGCCGTCGGAGGCGAGGAGTGAGGCCGGGAGGCATCTGTGTTAAAATCTCGAGACCCTCACCTGTGAAATCAGGTAGCAGCTAGCATACATCAGCTTCTTCAAAGTGAACACCTTTGATGAGGTTTTGAATGGTTTTGATTTACCCCAATTCGACTGCTGAAAACAGAATATCTTGCGCTGGTTGTACATGTCAGTTTGGTGGTTGCTATTTGGATTTCTGTTTATTCCACCACACTCTCACACACACACACTCTCCTTGAAACGGATAGACACACACACAGATATGATTGAATGAATTTTATACATATATATATATATTTATAGGGTTAAGGGGTGGTTTCGGGCGTTCCAATTTGCGCGTGTTTTGGAAGGGGGTTCCTTGTGAATGTACCTGTACTCCACCATGTGCACTTGTCGCATTCTTTTTCTCGCATGTCCATGGAGAAAGTGTTGGCTTATCCAAAAAGCAAAGCATTTTTAAAATGAAAATGCTGGATGGTCCTCGGAGCCATTTATATATATATATATATAGTGTAGAGGTCAGCAGTTCCACTTCCAGCGTGCTGTTTCAAGCATTGATTCAGCGTTCTGCCCTTAGAAAACCAAACATGAGAACGCACGGAACTGACAAACAAAATCGTGCGCGTTTCTTGTGTCATAAGAAGTATATGAATAATCATAGACCAACAGTTCGACACGTCTTCATGTTCGTGTTGTTGTTTTATGGATTGATTGGGTTTCGTTCTTTTTCTCTTCGCGCGGCGAACGGGTCTCATCCAAGCTGAGCTTCAGGAGATTGTGGACGCCATTCTCCTTGTTCGAACACAGTTTGATGCTTTGGCAGACGCTTGGATCATATTAGCATTCATATCCCAAATATACCCAATGCCATAAACCTCCATTGCGGCTGGTCAGTATTATTGGGTGTACCACATTCATGACAATAACATCGCAATGACAATGTATTCATGTGTGGTCCCCAGCCAGCTTCAAGCTGACATAAGCACAACAGTTCTTTTGTTGGGTTGTCAAGTACTTGCGATGTTTGAGCACGAGCATGTGCAGTAATTGGATGGCAGGAGATGGTAATGGCAGGCCATTTTCAGGAAGTACACGCAGCAGGATACGCGCGATGGTTTGTCAGAATTTTGTATTACTGCGGGGATCTCACGAAATAAGCTGATTTGTAAGAAGCTGGCGTTTTCCGTTAAACATGTCATGGGCACTACTGTAATTTGCAACCGTTGAGCCTACAGGTATATTGTACATAGTACATCCCAGTTTTACTAGATGACACATGTGCCTGTAGCTGTGATTGGCCAAAAACATGTGCTCATTTTTTGGAGGTTGCTTTACAACCTGTTGTCCCAGTCCTCATTCAGATTGGTGTGTTTCTGGTTCATCACTTAGTTGTCATTTATACACGTGTACCCCATTTTTTGTTCACTTAAAAGGTTACAACTAACATCAAGTAACCAGAATCAATTATATATATATATAATGAGATACACACACAAAAAAAAAAAAACAGTTCATCCAGCATCAATGACACGCCTAGCTACTGAGCTCGGGCGTACAACTGCCAAACTGTGTTTGGCTCGCCTTCAGCAAGATGCTGAACTCCCGGAGAGGGGGGTAGAGAGAGAGAGAGAGAGCATCAATTAAGTAGCCAGTTGGTGACAAGTAATTCTATACCGTTTATCCTTGTATATCCAAATTACTAGCCAGTTAATCCAGTTAATCCCATCTATTCTGGTTAAATATCCGAAAAAGAACGATTGCCTATTTTTGGGACATTTGCAGGAAATCCCCTTTTGTAATTGGAAAAGCTATGGTTTCCTGCAGGTTCTTCACCTCGAAAAAATTGTGATTTCCATAGCTATGTGACAGTTTGCCAGAGGGTACATCCCCTTAAATCATATTCCCATCATATGTTCCAATCCATTGATTCTCTTAGGCGACGATTGAATCAACACTGAAACAGAACGCCCACTCCACGGAGATCTTCGAAACCATAGAGGTTGCCAGCTCGGAGATTGATGCTGGGTCAACGCTCAACGCCTTTGGTGGATGTGACATCATCATGTAGTGGACAATGGCCCATTTGGGGGGTTTTCATATTATATGGGGAAACACCCCCAAATCATCAATTTTGGTTTGGGATTTTCCATTATTGACATCCAGCTATCGGGGTACCCCCATCTATGGAAACCTCCATTCAGACTCAGTTAGTTCGATGATATTCCGTCCTATTAACAGCACTGATTTTCCATACCTATTGTTAAATTGCCTGAGGGATCCTTAGGGTAAGGTGTGTATTTTGTGGTGTTTAGGAGCTGGGCTTTTGTAGCAACCTGTAACAGGATTGAGGTGCTAAATTATTCTTCTGGTTGTTGCAACCACGGTGATTTACGCCTTGCAAGTAATCTTTGGGACAATCCATTTCCCTTGTCAGAAAGACATTGCAATAAAATGTTGCTGAAGAAAGTTTAAGACGTGGTTCTCCATTGAAACTGTCTGGCACCACCAAAAACACCATGCATGCATAAGTAATATTCAATCTATTTGGTGGTTTGCAGCATCACGGGTATGCAAATCCCTCATTAAATGGGGAGCAAAGGGTGTCCCAACCACATTGACCTGATAGTAGTAAACTAGTGTACATGTTTGCGCAAATAAGCAGCTTTTTTCCTTGAATAAACCATATGCTTCCGAAACTACCCCATAAACATGGTCGCTGCAACCCTGACGTTTCACCATGTCTGATTTGAGATAAGTTGATGTTACTACTCCAATCCACATATTTGCCAGAGGGGGTGGCGGATTTTATACCTTATTAAGATAAGTTGATGTTACTACCCGGTTGGGTATAGTGAAACGTCCGGGTTGGGGCGAACATGTTTTTTTAGTTGCCATCAAGTGAATAAACCAACATTTCCATAAGCAACATTTTTCCCTGAATAAACGTAAAGTTTCCCTGACTAAACCCATTTGTTCCTTTGAATAAACCACAGTTTTCCTTCAATGAACCACATGTTTCCTCAAATATGCACCAGTCTTCCCTAAATGAGCAACAGGGTTCTTTAGATCAACATCATGATCGCTAGATAAACCACATTTTTTCCGAAGTAAACCCAGTAAAATCCCAGCCATCCCAGCCATTTACCCAGGACAAAGACATCAGTGCTTTGTCGCTCAGCTATTTGTCGGAGGCGGTCGCGTCCGGCGAGGCACCCGGCATCGCAAACATGCCACGTGGCAGGGAAAATCAACATGACCTGGTGCAGTTGGGGTTATGGGATGGTAATGAACTCTACTGTGGATGGGTTAGACTGTTTATATATATATATATATATGTATATATACATAAAATTATATATATATATTACTGTATCGTTGAACTAACGCAGGTTTCATGAATTAGTTTTATGATTTTTTATGGTAGTCGATGGTGTGATGGGTGTAGAATGGAGAAGTCGTGTGTCCACAATGACTTTTTACAATGAAATGGGTTGGTATTTCAATTATCAATTTGGCTCATTTTAGCTCATGTTGTTTGACCCATCATCAACTACCAAACCCATGGTGATGGGGACATTTTCTCAATATCCCAACAAAGAGTCTTACAGACTTACTTGGGTGGGGTGCAGTTGTTTATTTTTGACCAATAGGACCATGTTGAGTTCACCTCCATAAGTTGGGATATGGGGCCCCTGTAAGTGCGGTTATATATCCACTTGCAACTGGAACTGCACACCCCCAAAGAAATTCTCCAAATGCAATAAATGGGTATATCTTCCCCTGGTAGAATCTAATGATGTACATGTAATGTGGTTTTATCCTGGGTGTAGAGTGGGTATATCATGGGTATACGATGGGTATACCATGAGTATACAATGGGCACACAATGGGTGTACAATGGATACTGAGTCTATCGCGGGTGTATGGTGGATGGATCATGATGGATCATGAGTTACCACATGTACATATGATATGTGTGAATGGGTTAACTGTTACATAGAACTTCGATTATTCCTCAGGTAAGTTGGTAATCCCATGAACTTCGACCGTGGGAAAAATCCCATCTCCCCAACAATGACCCCCCCTGTTTCTGGAATCCCAAAAGGAGCAGATCCAGTACCAAGCATCGGTTTCTGCTGGTGTTTTCTGAATTGGCGTAAGTGATTGAAACAGATTCAGCGGTCAAATGGAGATTGGATCTTAATTCAGTAACCATGTATCGTCATATGTTTGATTGGTGGTATGGTTCAAGTTCATTGAATATTCCGAGGGCCAACTTGCGACATGGTGAAAGTTGAGGCTAATGAAGACGCATTAAACGTTAAGACCCCATGCCATGTATTGTCCCCATTGGGGGCGAGACGACTGCCCGGTACAGTGTTCACTCGGGGGACGTGCAAGCACTTGATAAAAAAGATGTATATTAAAAAAGACATGCGCATACATGCGCAGATTTGCAATGCTTCACCGGACCATTCTATACAAATTGATGGCGACTCGAGCATAATATCTCCTGATACATTCCACTTTCGGTGTGGTTGTACCCTTTCGAACCGACACACAAGAACATGCAGTCATCATTCCAGTGAGGCTGGTTGGGAACCATTCCCAATTTCCCAATTTCTGAAATGCGCTTCCTGAGATGATTTTGGAGGATCCATGGATGCTGAAATTGAATGGAATTCATTTGGGCACATGTGCCAGGTCGGTGTTTCATGAGACTAAAATATGTGTCCAGCTCGGAGATATGAGGTATTTTGCCAGCAGGCAAAGCGTGCACCTGGGCGGCGGCAGAGATCATGGTGATGGCAGGGGCTGAAGCAATTCCGAAAAAGTCTTGATACATCATAGAAAATCCTGGAACATCACACTTGGAAGTGCAGTTGAAGTCAACAAAGTGGATGTATAACCACAGTTATAGGGGCTGTCCCAACTTATGGAGGTGAACTCACCATGGTTATAGCCGTAACAGAACCTCAAATGCATCCCTAAGTAGAGAATCCAGATCCTCAAACTTTCGATCTTTCGTAGATATGCCAGCTTGCCATGCTCAGGTATTTGGTGGAGCTAGTTCGGGAAGCCTTGTGGCTTTTTCTAAGCCACGATTCACATGGAAGAGACACCAGCAAGTTCCTTGTTGCTGGAGTCCGCAGCCATGTTGGTATGTTTGAAATGTTTGCCCGTTGGATTGCCACATCATCGAGTGGCAGCCAACGGCTGAGGGCCTAGATTGTAGTGGATCATGTTCTGCTGGTGTCATCGGTTTTGATTTGATGGCGATAATGTGGTCAATCCCCGAAGCTACCATAGATGGGTGGTATAAACCATCCCCAAATGGTAGGTTTATTATTGGGCTCACACATTGTGGAATGTGCTTTGATATTCTTGAAATGCTGTCCCTGTTTGATGCTGTATCTTTTGCAGGAACATGGCTCTTTGTTCTATAGTGGTCCAAAGTCTGATGATGCCATGGGGGTTGATTCTGTAGTGGTGAAGTTTCTCCTGACACCAAAGTGGTTTACACTCACCTATTGAGGGGAGGTTGACTTACACATACATATACATAATGGGCGTACTGCATGCTGCATGTTTATATTTTCCCAGTTGTTGCTTTTGGAATTTATTTAACAACCGATTTTATATGTATCAATCTCTGCTGATGCCAGTTTTGTGTGCAGTGAATGTTTCTTAATGTTGTGGCAGTGTCCGGGGTGCGGTATATTCTATTGAAACCATAAGGGGGGTGGTGTAGTTTTCCTTGACACCAACGTATGTTTTTTGTTTTGCTGAGTGGCTTGCAGTAGTTTACGCTATGTAGCACGACCAAGGGCGGGTGGGCTTATAGTCAGTTTACGCGTGCTGCATGTTGATATGTTTGAAAGGTCTTTGATTTTAGACTTGGTGTGTGTTGGTATTCTTGAAATATCTTCCCTGTTTGGTGTTGCCAGCTTTTTATGGGGGGCAAGGCTTTTGAGTTTATAGTGATAGTGGCTCGAACTCTGCGGATGTCATAGGGTTTGATTTTTAGTGGATGCTTGTTGTTGGTATCGTGCAAATGTCCGTCATGCTGTCTTCTTCTATCAAAAGCAAATGTTTAGATTTTCAGGCGGTGCATTGGTGGTGACAGCAAGTTTGATAGATTAGCCAGATCCAATCAGATCCACAAACGTGAGACCGTGGTGAGATTCGGCGAGAAACAAGTGTTTATGATACTAGCAATTTATGGAGTCCTGTGCTGCCAAAAAGCACCATGTTTATTTGTTAAACTTCTCTCAACCAAGCATATATCCAGTGTGGGCGCGTGCTTGAAATGAATTTAGGGTATTAGACCAACATGTCACGCGATACATTGAAATTCACCCAGCTCTGCAACCCAACAGCAGGTTCCGGGATCCCAGGGTCACTGCTGTTGGGAACACGGGCATGCCATTCACACAAAATTGGCTGTAAAGCTGGCAGAAGTAGTGGTTGTGGGTCATTGTGCAGCATTTTTGTGCCCAGGTTCACCTACTTTGTGGACGCGTTCGAGGCTGTCCACAGCGTGCTACTCGAAGGCGGGCCTGACCGGAATGTGATGATGGAGTAACTTGCGTTTGCAGCAAAGACTATTTGCTGACCTGATTCTGTTTGAGATAGATCCTGTTTTGGCCGGTTTCTCCCGTCAGCCACGTTGAGTGATGGCCGGAGAGATTGGTTGGGCCCAGTTGAAGCCAAGTTCCATTGGATGACGCTGAGTCATTGACAAGCTTTCATGCTGTCAGGTTTTCACACGGTGGACACTAAACTCGATTTCCATGTCAGTGGACACTAAGGATACCAGGATACCTGATCTCTTTTGCTTTGTGTTGACTTGAGATATCTTGTGAGACTTGAGCACGGGCCGCTTTAAACGATGATTGCAATGGTGAAGCGATACGCGGTGGATCTTGCATGTTCAGTGCTGGGGCCCTCTGTAATTTTGTGTTCCCTCTTTAATGAAGTGATATAAATTCTCTCGGAATTTATTGCGTTTACATCAACTCCACGTTTCCGCGTTGACATCCCCCTTTTTTGGCTTGTGTCAATGGGCGGATTCTGGGGAGGACGGATCTTTTTTCAGGTGGCAAGGAAAAGTCTTCCAGCATTGTTCTGCCGCGCAGCACGGCCACGTGGCAGCACAACATGGGTAGTTTGATGTAGTTTGGGATCCACAGTACACCAGCCCTATGGTTGATTGATGTTTAAGATGGATGCCCCCCCTCCCAGACAAATGCTGTGGAGTCAATATCCAGTGGATCTGCTGAAAGGTCGAGGACAAGTATATATTATATACTTGGATAAGAATTCGACACTAGAGGATAAGCCACATTCTTGATTCCAACAATCTGCGGAATCTAAGCAAAGCTAAGAATCTAAGTACAGATTGCAAGTGAATTGAATCTACCGTCAATTAGGGTAATGAGGGGGATCTTCAAGGGTACTGTATATTTTGTTAGCTTTGGATGATGTATGTGTTTCTTTCATTCTCTCCTTCGTGGATTCGTCCTTCCGTCCTTTGCTTCCTTTGTCCGGCCATGGTCCTCTGCTGGGTTGGGCCCGTTGGGCCCGTTGAGCCCGTTGGGCGGGCCCGTCGGGCCCGTTGGGGCCCGTTGAGCCCATTGGGCCGGTTGGGCCCGTCGGGCCCAGGGGCAAGGTCCTTGTATGAAGATCTTGACAAAGGCCCCGTAGAGGTCCTTACAAGAAGATTCCGTGGAGATCCTGGTCAAACCCTCCAAGAGGTCCTTGCATGTTTTTAGAAGGTCTGTGCGAGAAGATCTTATGGGGATTCTGGTGCCATCCTGGCGAGAAGATTTTGTGGAGATCCTGGCGACATTAGAGGTCCTTGAATGAAAATGGGGAAGAGACCAACTTTGGGATGATACAGCCTTGAGCACCAGGGGACGGCTTTCCACCGGCCCATGATTTGATAAAGATGCAGCTGGCGCTGCAGTGATAAAGCCATGTTTGCATGCCAAAGTGTTTTAAACAAATTCCGGTTTCTGGTCCATCGCGCAGCTGCCCAATTTTCTATTGCAAAAAGAGGATTGCGCCTAGCACATCGCACTTACCTGCATCATATTTGGCGCCAGAGCAATGGGTTGGTTTTCTCAAGAGCACAGTGTTGGGAAATAGACTTTTCTTAAATGGGTCGACATGGAACCGGAAGGTCAGTAGAAGCGTGGAGGACGTGTTTTCCATGTCGCTCCAAGTCCGTGCTAAACTAGGACTTTGCTCAAGGTCTGTTTTATTGAGATCTTTTTTGAACCAGGGCTCTCTTTCTCTGATAATTTGCGCATGCCCTTTATGTTGTATTTGTTTGAAATTTAGTGTAGCAAAGCCGTGGAAGACCGTGAGAGGGTTTGCAGAACCAACAATGAAAACCATGCGCAAANTTGAAATTTAGTGTAGCAAAGCCGTGGAAGACCGTGAGAGGGTTTGCAGAACCAACAATGAAAACCATGCGCAAAGGCCATGAAAAACCCGCAAGATCACCTTTGGGCGGAGAATGTAAATCTTTCCAAGGCATTATTTTTTGGAAGCCTTTGGCCGTCCTTTATTCAACCGCCTCGTTAAGCTTGTCCTTTGGATGGATTTGGTTTTAACATCAGTGTTTCAGCAAGTTCCTTGAAAGCCTCCACAACTGCTGGCAATGTGGCAACAGGAGCAAGCAGCAAGTTCACTAGCAGCGTGCAAAGCAGGCTTGCAGAGCAGCAACACAATCAATAGATGCGGTCAAAACGTATTTGCAACATAGCATGAAGAGCATGGCAGCAAGTTCATTAAAAAACGGGCTAGAGCGCGCAAAACATCTTTNGCAAAACATCTTTGCAACGTAGCTTGCAGGAAGCCCACCAGAATCGCTAGAAGCGCCCAGGCCATGTTTGCAATGTAGCATCAAGAGCATTGTCTCAAGCTCACTTGCGCGTGCCAAACCTGCTTCAACGTGCCATCAAGAGCGTGGCAGCAAGTTTGCCAGAAGCCTACAAAACGTATTTGCAACATAGCAGCAAGAGCGTAGCAANCTGCTTCAACGTGCCATCAAGAGCGTGGCAGCAAGTTTGCCAGAAGCCTACAAAACGTATTTGCAACATAGCAGCAAGAGCGTAGCAACAAAGTTCACTCGAAGACTGCAAAGCGTAGTTGCCTGATATAGCATCAAGAGCGTGGCAGCCTGCAAAACTTGAAGCAATGTACCATCAAGAGCGTGGCAGCAAGTTTGCCAGAAGCCTTCAAAACTTATTTGCAACATAGGAGCAAGAGTGTGGCACTAGAAAAGTGGTGCATGGTAGCATCAATGAGATTCAAGAGCGTGGCAGCAAGCCCACTGGGAGCGCGGAAACGTGCTTTCGACGTAGCATCAAGAGCGTGGCAGCAAGTTCACCAGAAACGTGCAGAATGCATTTGCAACATAGCGTCAAAAGCGTGGCAGCAAATTCATTTGAAACGCGNCGTAGCATCAAGAGCGTGGCAGCAAGTTCACCAGAAACGTGCAGAATGCATTTGCAACATAGCGTCAAAAGCGTGGCAGCAAATTCATTTGAAACGCGCTCCTCCCAACTTCTAACCAGTTTGAAAAAGTCACACGGTCATTCGAAAACAACTTGGTTCAAATGTAACTTGACCAACCATGGGCGTCTTCTGACAGACACGGGCAACTTCTAATAAACGCGTCAACCCGCTCTTGCAGCAGTATTTTTTGGTGGGACAGCATGCACTCCGTTTGCATACCACACAGAAGTCCATGTATTTACAAACATCACGTGTGTTCGATGCTACGTAAGGTTGATACAGAACAATAGAACAAAATTACCAGAACATTCGAGAACTGATTTGTTTAGCAGGGGCATCGTCATGACATGTTCCATCACAAAAGGTATCACTCCTTTAATACTTTTTGTTGCATCTTAATTGGCATCACTGCCAATGAACGCAAAGGTTTCCAAGAGGAACAATCCCTTTACTACACTTGAGACAAGACTGACACGCACACATCCTTTAAGGGGTACCCCACCAAGCACCCCCCCTAATTATACGGAATAGTGCCAGTGTTGGGAAGGCACTGAAGTCTTGAATGATGCCGAGGGCCTTCCTGTGTCAGTATCATGGTGCAAGTATCTTGTTTAGCACCACTTCCGCAGAATGCCAAGGTTCCGAAAAGATCAATTCCTTTGCAACATTTAAAAACAATAAGAAACAAACAACCAAACAGTTTTCAAGGGGGGTACATCATAAACCACCGAAATAGTCCACGTGATCGAAGTGTTGGGATAATAATACTGATATACTGAGTATGTAACGGACCGTCTTTTGCTAATCAAAAAGGCACCCACTCCTTTCCCACTGTCTTTTTCTGAACCTTATTTAGCACCACATGGCACCACTTCCAAAGAATGCCAGTGATTCCAATAATGAAGAACCAAATGAAGGAAAAGGGAAAACGAAAAGAAAAAAAACAAGAAAGGAGTACTGTAAAACCGAAGAAAGCAGGAAAGGAGAAGGAAAGAAAATGAAAGAAAAACAGATGGGCCTAGACAAACAAACAGAAAGACAGAAACAATAGAGGAAAGGAAGGAAATATAGTGTAAGAAAGAAAGAAAGAAAGAAAGAAAGAAAGAAAGGAAGGAAGGAAGGAAGGAAGGAAGGAAGGAAACAAACAATCAAAGAAAGCACCAAGGACAAAGGAGAATAGTCCCTTCCTAGGTTCGGGCTCAACGGGCCCGACGGGCTCGACGGGCTCGACGGGTCCGACGGGCCCAACGGGCCCAAACGGGCCCGACGGGCCCACTTCACGGGCTCAACGGGCCTCACGGGCCCGACGGGCTTAATGGGACCGACCGACGGCCGACAGCATCAACGGCCCAAAGGGCCCGACAAGCTCATCCCGAATAAAAGATGCACCGACAGTGCAACGCTCATGTTGTTCGTTTTCGTTTTGAAAAATATCAAATGTACGCAATATGTAAGGCAATATGTAAGGCAATATGTATGTATGTATGTATATGTATGTATGTATGTATGTATGTATGTATGTATGTATGCATGTACGCACGTACGTATGTATGTATGTATGTATGTAAAGTCGAAATTGTAAATGCACACTATGTATACAAAAATTACATTTTTAGATACACAATGATACATATGTATCGGGATAGTTTGTTCCAAGTCCCCTACATTTTGTCGATTTTTGCAACACGTGAACAGGCACGATACAGGCACGTTTTTAGGCGGCTTGTGAAACGATGACAACTTCTCTGTCACGCGCACAACTTCTGAACTTGTTCAACTTCTGTGAAACTGGCGCGTCATTTGAAAGCATTGCGCAGGGGCCTTAACCAAACTATAGCCACATACACATACACGTATATACGACAAAAACTATATGGAATGAACATTTGGAAAATTGTTCTCCACTAGACCCCTTGCCCAAAGGCATTTACATAATACAGTCGCCAACAAAAGCCATTGGTTGTAGTAGCCGCGAAAAAGATAGAAAAATTGTTTACCACTAGGTTGCTACAGTCACTTCTTTTAATCAGGACGGTTTGGCAGACAAGGCTGCCCGCTTCCTCTCAAGGCTGGTTGTTCACCTGAGCTTTCCTGAAAATGGGGCATCCGCAATTCCAAAAGGTTACCATCATTGGATTAGTTGAAAGGAACATCTACAGGGAACCATGTTTTTTACCATCAAATATAGAGTTTTCCTGTAAAATTTCCCTTAAACATCCTTAAACCAATCCAATAAAAGACTTTGGGCTCTCACGGATTTTACTTTATAAAGCCGTTTCAGAGTGTTGGTCATGTTCTCATGTTCTTGCTGGATGCGCAGGCAATGTCTTTCCATGTCTTTCCCTTTAACTGGGTCCGTGCTCAGGATCATTGCGTCCTGACTCAGTTGGCGTATGTCCAGAAGGATTTTGGTGGCTTGACGACATGGCCATGGGGGGATGCCCATCCTTGGGCTACACCTTGGTATTGTAAAACTTCCCCCAACCTGTAGTTCCCGCTTCCATGGGGACGTTTGCTAAACCCATTTGATTTTTGACGCTGCACTTGAGTGGATCGTGGATTATCGTGGTGGATCACACGGGTGGCCGGCCACTTCTTGGCTGAGCCTTCACTACAGCTTCAAGTCCTTGGTTTTCAAATCCTTGGTTGCCCTGAGGATCTGAAACTATCAGGAAGCGTCAACCGCTTTGTCCTTGGTTTTGAAATTCCGGGGTAGACGCATAAAACCCACACATGTCAAGATATATGATGTACTCGTACCACAAGCTTGGGTTGTGGGTGGTTTCAGTCATTTCTTGCTTCCTTCGGTCCGACCTAGGATATTGAAAACATTTGAAAACAATTGGCAACTTTTGCAATATGAATTGCATGAGCTGCCAGAACTAGCAAGTTATCATTCCTGTGTGTCCATTTCGGACATTTTTTGTGGATACGACATACTGTAGTCAGACATTTTCATCCACATCCCTTCCTTCAGCGACCAATTCCATCCCCCAACAATAAGCACCCCATATGGCACGGCAACCCAAAACGAACAGATCCAGTAGTAAACCGGTTTACCTTCTGAGAAGTTGCACAAGGAGATCCATGATTTGTAGTCCATTTCCCTCATATGAAAGAAGCTTACGCGCCTTGCTTTAGTATTGCGTTATACCTTTCCATTTTGGGGTCCGTAGCATTGCGGGGTATTAGGGGGTTGCGATTAAGTCGTGGGGTTTTAAGAAATTTGATAAACTCATTGTTGTGAATTGACTGATTAACAAGGACTAGTGACCAGAACCAGTTGCTAACTGGGATGATCCTCCAAGTATACAGTATACAGCCATCAAATCAACTCCCCTTCCGGGCGTGGGTTCGCTCGTGCCCTGAGTTTTGGCTCGCTTGTGCCCTTTGTTATTGTGGATGTTCCTGTCGTCGTCGTCCTCCTCCTCCTCCTCCTCATCACCATCACCATCATCCTCATCGTTGTCGTCATCGTCGTCATCATCATCAGAATCATAATCATAATCATAATCATAATTATCATCATCATCATCATCATCATCATCATCACCATCACCATCACCATCACCATCACCATCATCATCATCATCATCATCATCACCATCACCACCACCATCATCATCATCATCATCATCATCACCACCACCACCATCACCATCACCATCACCATCACCATCACCATCACCATCACCATCACCATCATCATCATCATCATCATCATCATCCTCATCCTCATCCTCATCCTCATCCTCATCCTTATCATCATCGTCATCGTCATCGTCATCATCGTCATCATCCTCCTCCTCATCCTCCTCATCCTCCTCATCACCATCACCATCATCCTCATCGTTGTCGTCATCGTCGTCATCATCATCAGAATCATAATCATAATCATAATTATCATCATCATCAGCAGCAGCAGCAGCATGTTTTCTCCGTCACCATCACCATCTTCCTCTTTGTGATGACAGGATCAATCAACCTCATCCTCCTCATCATTTGCTTTTCGTGCAACAAATGAATCTGTCATCTGGGTCTATCTGAAAATGGGGTATACGGTATAGCTTCTAGATTCTAAATGGCCATTGAATAGGCATTGATCAGACAAACCCATGTGTCTGGGGTGATGTGTATCTTAGCCAGCCCCCCCCTCGCCCCCATGCGGACGGCAGCTGAGGAGACTTTCGTGACACCATGGTGCAGCTCTTTTCCTACGAGGCCTTTTTCGGGTTGCAATTTGCAGGGCCGGTGCTGCAAGTTCAATAACTCAGTACATATCATGACCAGTTGCTGTTGGTAAAGCTTGAAATATCCATTTTGCGGGATTGATAGTTTTGAGCCACACCCAAAAAATAGAAGCCAATTAAGTTGGGTAGAGAGGAAGCACCCAAGAATGGCCAGATCAGTGAATCATGGTATACAACAGTTTCATGGGGATACTACCAGCAACATGGGTCAATATGGGGATGTATGGGTCTTGTCCAAAAAAGCTGGAGATCTACCCTAATATAAAATGTATATATATAATATATAATATAAATATATAATATATAATATAAATATATATATATATACATATATATATATATTTATATATATATACTATATATATTATATATATATACTTAGTATATATATATATAATATATATAGAATATATATATAATATATATACATATACTATATAAGTATATAAAGGTTATATAAGTATATAGAGCCATGGAAGAATGGGACAAGAACAAATGTAAAGGATGTTTGGGGCATCCTATTGTCAGCCAACCCAACCCATATATTGGTTGGGACGGCCAAATCTATGTAAACCCCATCAGTTTCTGAAGAAACGGATGGTCACCCGGCCCAAAAATGTAGTTTGTTTATTGTATGTTTTCCTTTCTTGTTTCTCCTGGAAAGGACTAGTACCAAGTTACCCTCCGGCGATTTAACATAGCTATGGAAAAGGCCCTATTGGACCTGGTGATTTACCAAAGCTGCGTCTAATTTGCCAGAGGAAAAATCCGTATAAATTCTATTATATATTATCATATATTACTATATATTATATCATTATATATCCCATGTATATTCCCATTATAGGACCATTAGACATACCCCGGTGTGGCGAGGACTTTCAAACGCTGCAGAAGGGCTACGTGAGAGCTGAAGCATCTACTGCCTTCCTGGTCCAGGCCCAGTCGAGCCCGGCAGGTCAGCATGGTGTTGATATCTGTTACCCCATGGCGCACAGTGGTGCACATGAATATATGCATCTATATGACATATATAATCATATATATATATATATACATAATTATACGTGTATATATAAATGGCTCAAGCCACGATTGCTCAATCCCCAGAAACCAGGTGTTAAGCTAGATTGGGGGGCGAGATGGATCGTCCTGATCCTATCGATGTTGAAAAACTTGGTGAAGATGGAAATGGTGATGGTCTGTGTGGATCTCCAACTGCTTTGGTGCCTATGGGGGAGAACAGCCCAGTAAAACGAGCCAAGGTTTCATCGGTCTTGTCCCATCCTTCCCTTGAGTCGCAACAACTTGTCAGCTTGATTCAGTCCACAATTCATGAGTCAGTTGCTTCGTCTGTTGCTTCTTCCCTTGCTCCCATGCAAAGTACTGTCAAGGCCTTGGCTGAAAAGTCCTTGGTCCAGGGGGACCGGTTGGATCGGGTTGAGCGCGCTCTCGAGTCCCAGCAAGGTGTGCTTGATGACATGGATGCTAGTCACGCTCGTCGTATGGATGCTTTCCAGGTTGAATTGGTCCAACTGCAGAAGGCCGTGTCTAGTCCTAAGGCCGTTCAGTCCCCTTCGTCTCTTGGTCCGCCGGAATCGCAGGGTGGGTCCTTTGATATCGTGATTGGTGGTTGGAAGGAAGGTTCTACCAGGGAGTGGGTTGAACGAGAGCTCGCCAAGTTGATAGCTTCAGTGGGCGTTCAGGGGCACGTCTCACAAACCATCTTGTATGGCAAGCGCCCTGGCTTTGCCAAGTTTGCATTGAAGTTTGAGGATAGTTGGGGTCCAGTTGAGAGGAGGCAGTTCCAGTTGAAGGTTTTGACCCGCATCCGTGCTGCTAAATGGGCCCCAGGGAGCTGTGAAGTTTGGGTGACAACTGACAAGTCTCCAAAGCAGCGTCGGGTGTCGAAAGCCATTGCTCAATTGAACGCGTTCCTTCGTGACTGCTTGAAGGTTGACAGTGGCGTGCTTGAGGTTGCTTCGTGGGCGGCGGCCAAAGCTTTTGTTGGCGAGTTCCGGGTGACCGGGCTCACGGAAGAGAATGAGTATGGAGCAAAGCCCACATGTGATGTTGCCGATTTGCGTTGGTTGGTCCGTGACGTCCGCCTTGGTGTCATGGTGTGGCTTGATTTGGATTCATTGTCCAAGGGGCTTGGCCTCAGTAAATCTGACCTTAAGAGCAAATGGCTGGCCCACTTCGGTGATGCCAGCGCATGAGTTGTTGAACGGGCAGGAGTTGTTTCACCTGGCCCTCCTGGATACCAGGAGCAAGGCCCCACACTTGCCACTGAGAGAGAGGGCCTGTTTCACAAACTGTTCCACAGGACAGTGCCTTGTTTCAACTCGGCGCTTGGAATATCCAAGGGAAACCGCTTGAATTGGCCGTTTCGGTTTTGCATGATTTTGGTATGGACTTGCANACAGGACAGTGCCTTGTTTCAACTCGGCGCTTGGAATATCCAAGGGAAACCGCTTGAATTGGCCGTTTCGGTTTTGCATGATTTTGGTATGGACTTGCATGTAGTTGGCTTGCAGGAAGTTGGTGGTGTCAGGGAGGAAGACCAGAGTCATGGCATCATTGTGTCGGAGGTTGACGACTTTGTCTTTCTCACTGCCCGTCCTTCCGGTTGTTTTCGCCATGTTGCAATTGGGCTTGATGCAGATTGCGTCACGGACTGGTGTACCAGCCATGTTGGGCATTCCCACCTTTGCTGCACCGTGTCCCTTCAACCTTTTCGCAAGCGTTTGTGTTTGGTTTCTGTCCATCTTCCCCACCATGGTAGGCCAATGGAGGATTTTCTTGCTGCCTTGACGTCCTTGGAAACATGTTTGCGCCCCTTTGCTCGCCGCCAGCATCCCCTCATCCTTCTGGGCGACCTCAATGTGGACTTGTGCCGCGGTTCAGGTGACCGCTTCATCGCTCTGACTGCCTGTCTTCGTGGCCTTGGTTTGGATCACTTCTCCTCTGATTCCGTGCCTACTTGGGGCTTCCGCCGCTTGGACTACATTGTGTGCAACTCCTTGGTTGTGGACCAGTGTTTGGCTTTCCCAGCGCATGCGCTATGTCCATGGGCTCAGGTTGACGTTCGTCACGATCTCAAGCTTGCTTTGTCTGTGGACCATAGCCTCCTGTTTCATGAAATGTTGCTTTCTGGTGGTCGTGGCCTCCCGCAGAAGCATCGGGCATCGAGACATCAAGCTTTCATGCAACGGCCGTGCAGGATGAGGGTGACCAATGCCCCTTTGTTGCAACAAAAGGTGTATTGTTTTTTGGATCTAACGTCACGGGGGGTCATGCCTGACCCTCACCGGTTTCTCTCTGAATGCGCTTTGGCTTGTTCCTCTCGTGCCCCTGCTCTTCGCTTCCGGGACCCCCTGCCTTGCAGCACCTGTGTCGGTCTCGTTCCCTTTGCAGTGATGAGCGCCAGCGTCGTGACCTTTCCCTGGCCATCCATGTGCAGCGGAAGTGCGAGAAACAACAGTGGAGGCAGCATTTGCTGGATCAGGCTTCGCGTGGTGACTGGCAAGCCCGGCGTCTGCTGCAAAAGAAAACCANTGCAGCGGAAGTGCGAGAAACAACAGTGGAGGCAGCATTTGCTGGATCAGGCTTCGCGTGGTGACTGGCAAGCCCGGCGTCTGCTGCAAAAGAAAACCAGAAAACCACCGGATCTTCTGCTCGTGTTGCGGCTGCTCTTGTCCGTAGGTTTGGTTCCCGGGTTTCGGCTGCTGACCATGTCCGCGAGCATTTCATGCAAAAGTTTGCTGGGCCACCTGAGGTTCCCATTTCCTTTCAGGGCTTGCCCGTAGATGAGCCAGANACTTCTCTGAGCATGAGGTCTTCCGGGCTGTTGGTCGCCTGAAGTGTGGGAAGACCACTGGCATGTCCAAAGTCAGCGTGGAACTTCTGCGTGGTTTGGTTGCGACCCCTTTTGGCCTTCTTGCCTTGACGGTCATGCTTAATGCATTCCTCCATGAGCCCGATCAAGCACATGTGGGGCTGTCCTTTGGTTGGGTTGTCCTTTTGCCGAAAACCTCCTGTATCACCGATGCCAAAGGCTTTCGGCCCATTGTCTGCGGCGAGGTGTTTGCGAAACTTGCTGCTAAGCTGGCCACCGACCGTTTGGTGGCTGGTTGGGAGATGCCTGCTTGTTGCTTTGGCTCTGTTGCAGGCAAGGGTCTTGCAGAAGCTTTGTACATTGTGAAGCATGCGGCGCAAACCTCTGCGTGCCTCCCCAATGGCGCGGTCTTTGTGCAAGTGGATCTGTCCCAAGCTTTTGATTCCCTCTTTGTGAGTTCCATCTTGTCCTTCATTCGCGGTCGCTGGAGCTCCACCACTGCCCTCAGTGCGTCCCTTCTCCGGTGGGTTTTGTTGCATTCCAGTTTGCGCTTTCAACTCTTTGACGTAGTGTGGTGGTGNCGCCGGAGCTCCACCACTGCCCTCAGTGCGTCCCTTCTCCGGTGGGTTTTGTTGCATTCCAGTTTGCGCTTTCAACTCTTTGACGTAGTGTGGTGGTGTGAACAAGGACGGGGCACCCAACAGGGTGGCACCCATAGCCCGACACTGTTCGGGCGAATAGTTGCGTGCCGCTTTCAAGAACTTGCTGCCACTTGGACATCCAGAGGCGAGAGCCCTCCCTTCACTGCTGGGGCGCATTCCTTGTATGGGCTTTGGTTTGTAGATGATTCCATTCTTCTTTTCCGAAGCCTTGCGCAGGCTGTCCGTTTGATGCCTGATGTCATCGCATTGCTCCGCCACCTGGGCTTGACGATCAATGTCTCCAAGTCATGTGTGCTTGGCTCTGCACTGCCGTCGGTGTTGCCTGGTTGCTTGGAGCCCTTCCCTGTTTGCCATCAGTCTATCTACTTGGGTTTGCCACTTCAGTTGGTTGAAGATGATGAGCTG
Source organism: Symbiodinium sp. clade C Y103 (assembly GCA_003297045.1). Classification (NCBI taxonomy): domain Eukaryota; class Dinophyceae; order Suessiales; family Symbiodiniaceae; genus Cladocopium; species Cladocopium sp. clade C. The sequence goes on along the minus strand of BGPT01002170.1, from coordinate 55,384 downwards.
ATGTGTGACACGCTGTGTAACCGAGCTACAGCAGCTTTCTTCTCAAACCGGCCTCTCCTCACCAGCCGTCGTGCAACAAGAGGACACCGCCTTCGTCTCTTTCATTCTTTGGTCACTGCCTCGCTCCAATGGTCTTTGTGTGTGGTCACTGTCAAGCAAGGGTCTCTTCGTCGTTTTCGTGTGCACTGTGTTACGTTGTTGGCTTGGCTGCTGGGTGCTCGTGCGCACAACTCTTGGTTCCAGGTTGAGTGCTTGCAAGTCTTACGGCATTGTGTTAAGCTTTGGGCCCGGGTCTACAGTCAGGTTTGGGATACCCTTCTGGCTAGAAAGGTGTGGCAATGGATTGGGCATGTTCTCCGCATGCCACCGGCCTCTCTGACACGATCGGTGCTCTTGGGATTGCAGCCTTCTCAACCCCAGCGCCGCACCCGTACAGGGCCAAATAATAGCNGTTCTCCGCATGCCACCGGCCTCTCTGACACGATCGGTGCTCTTGGGATTGCAGCCTTCTCAACCCCAGCGCCGCACCCGTACAGGGCCAAATAATAGCATGTGATACGTTTTCTGGCTCATCATGATATTCCTTTGGACACAGCACAGAATCGTCACCAATGGCACGCCTGGGAAGACAGCTGGCTCCGCTTCAATGGTTGTTTTCTCCGAGAATCTGATAGCAATGTGTTTGCTATCTCGTCTGACGACCACTTCACCTGGGCCTTCACAGAGGTTCCTAGTAAGGTACCTGTCGTTAATATTGTTTGCAAGGTGGATGATACAACACAATGCTGCATGGAACTTGACCGAGTCATGGGCTGGAGGAAACGGACATGTGCTGCTCTGTGCTTACGAGATCTGCTTGNGCAAGGTGGATGATACAACACAATGCTGCATGGAACTTGACCGAGTCATGGGCTGGAGGAAACGGACATGTGCTGCTCTGTGCTTACGAGATCTGCTTGCTGGCATTTTGAGCACGAACTGGCTCCATTCTGGCACCTTCCACATTCGGGTTCTACTGTTTCAGACTTCTGATAGCGGCCAGCTTGAACGGTTTTTGTGCGAGACTCCATTCTCTTTTCGACCTTTTCACTTGTCTCATATTGTTACCGAAATTTCTCAAGTGCCCCATTAGTTCTGGGCATTGGGCCAATGGCTCGCCTTTAGCCCTTGGCTAAACTCTCGGAGATGGCGATGGAGAGAGAGAGAGAGAGATATATATAAATATAAATATATATATATATATGCATATATATTTTTTTTTCTCCAGGGGTTACTTGGATAAATTGGGTACCGATTTGGGTTGCTGCCTGGGGATCCACAGACCTCTTGGCTTAATTAAGAATTCGCCTCGTTTCGACATGAATGAATCTGAACATAGAATTCGATAATGTTAAATGGGGCTCCCCCAAAATGTCATGGCTCATAAGTGATTTCCCCATTTTCGAAAACCGATGTGAGTTTTGATGGAAGGGACTCGCCATCTTCGCATCCCGCTTGGGCCGCTCGGCTTCCAGGCAATGACAGACTTCAAAGAGGCTTGGGTGTCCTTTCGCTCAACCGTGCCCTGGAGCTGGCTAAACCTTGGTGATGTTTGGTGAGGCCCATAACTTGGTTATACAATGTTTGGGTGTAATAGGGGATATGATACAACTAAGTTAAGTAATGGATGTTGATGGGGTTTCTAAAGCAACTTATTAGCAGGGGGCCTCACCTTGGATGGGTGACTTTACCCAAAAAAATGTTTTGACCAGACATGAGGGAGAAACAATGGAGAAAATCGCCAAACATCACACATCCCGGGAAAAAAAATAGCCGTTTTGGATCGTTTTGGTGGTGAATTATTCAAGGTTAGTAAGAGGTGAGTAACAAAACGTGGAGGGAAGATGAAGCAAAACGAACTTCCCAACGGAATCTCATCCCAGGACCCGAAAGCTCACCAGAAATATCGTTGATGTGAATTGATATCAGAGAAACCTATGGAAAGCCATGAAAAACAATGGAAACCTATCAGCCACTGGGCTTAAATAGCTTAAATTATGTAAGTTTTATACTCAAGATGATGTGTCCAGCAGAAAGAAAACTCGTGGCTGTTTTTGGAAGGTGATAAGCCAGCTTTCTATCCGGTGGTGATGGGAGGGCGCTGTGAGCTGAGCTATGGTTGTTTTCACATGTTTTCACGACATTCCCTATAGAACATTGGGAGCCAGTTGGAGCCTTGAATTAGGGTTTCTCAACATGATATACGCAACGTTTTTAAAATCACAGTTTTTCACATGTTTAAACTCATGGCATTTCATGTTTTTTTTGACCCAGGTCACGCGTTTCCTTTTTTCCCACTACATCCACGGTTGATCCTCTTGGGTCCCCGGACGATTCTGAGGATTCCAAGCGGTCACGAGATTTGCTGGTTGCATGTCTATTTTGCGCGTGATGGGAGATTCGGGACATGATCCATGAATGAACATGTAGTTATGTAGGATACAACGGGATGTGAACGGCAATATTTACTTCACAGATATATAGGTGGGATATGTGTGGATAAATCAGATGACAATGCAGTTCATGCATACATATATATAATTATATATATACATATAGTTATATATATATATATGTGTGTACACTGTATATTACACATATGCGTCTAATCATGTGGAAAACCGTAATCACATGTTTTCGAATTTATAGCGTTTTTGAATTTATAGCATGGGTTTATCCTGTATATTTTTTTGGGGGAAAATCCCGTGTTCGTGTTGGCTGACCAGACAGGGTCAAAGCTGCAGACCCTGGGAATAGGAACGGGCCCCCAAAATATATCCAATGATACCAAGGGATTCAAAGGGGGTTGCTGTGCAAGACCCCGGCAAGTCAGGCTTCTCAGTCCCACAGGTCTATGATGAAATAAAGCATAACATACATCTATAAATATGTATGCATATATATATAAATGTATGTATATACATTGACATACATGCACACCATTGTCATATAGGTAATGCTTAAATCATATGCAGATCCCATGGTAACATTGTAACCCGATACAAACCTCTAATAATAAAGTCGACTATATAACTAGACTAGTCCCCGATCTGTGCACACAGCCACTTTTGGGCTCCCCAAGTGACACCAAGAAGAGCCAGGAGTGGGATCACAGGACAGTACTGCGGTAGAGCCATAACAAGTTCTGTAAATCTTGATCCTGATGGATCCTTGGGATCATCATAGTTTTCAAGGCCCTGAAGGTCGACCAACCAGAAGACGAGGGAATCGTTTGTGCATAGGGAATGACAGCCTTTTTTTACCTGGGGCGCTGCTCAGGTTGCATATCACTTTTCAAATCCCAATGCAGCTGGCTCCAAAGACAAGCTCAACTCCGCAAGTGGGCCTGAGGACTATCATGCAGTTCACAGGACTGTGAGGGCACTGATCCCTTTGCACCTGCTGGCTTGCAGGCTGCAGACATGGGAAATGGCACCACACTATTTGAGACTGACACTGGAAATCGCATGACATGTTCCGGGTTCTATGAGCCCGTAATCGTGCGATGTCATGATGTTCGATCGTGCCGCCCTTCAAGCCTACTCTTCGTCAGGAAATATCATCCAGAGTACCGAGCAATCTTGTACCAGAGGACTCACGCAGCCACAGAGCGTGGTTTGTTTGAATAGCTGGCTGTCTCCCCAAGATGAAGATTTCCACCGTTGGGAGGGAGTCCAAAGTGAAAACTAAAAACCCAAACGCTGACCATTCAGGAATCGGTGACATCATTTCAAAACAGAACTGTTCTGCCTGCGAAGGTTATGGTCGGGAACAACTGCATAGAATATTTAGCTTGATGCATAAATATGCATAATAGTGAAGCGATGTATATGTGTATCTATCTATAACTTATCTATATATATATATAATATAATATATATATATATTATATATATATTATATATATATATATATGTATGATAATGTATGCATATAAATGCACATGTATGTGGAGGTTAGTCTGTAAAAAAGGTATCCGGGTATCCCTAAGCACTGGTTAGCCATCCACATATCTAGTCATCAGTCTGAAGGCAAATGTCATATATATATATATACTATATACACTGTATTAACTGTATTATGAATATATAATTACCATTAATTACCTATAATACAGAGAGAAACATATAATACCTGTGAAAATTCCAGCCGCCGACTCTGCTTCAGCACCTGACATGCAGCTAGTCTGATGCGACTCGTACGATGGACATGACTGGAAAATTTCCGTACCACATTCGTGTCCATGAAATGTGCATGTTGAAGAGTGATGCTTTAGGTACGATGTTGAACAGTAACCGTGGTCGTAATTATTTGTGCAATGTCGGAGTACCAGGCAAGTGCTACAATGTGTTTAGGAGCAACTTGCTTCGTTGTTTCAATGTCGGATAGCCACACATGATGAGTTCCCAAGTGGCCTTTGGGCACATGGCCTTGCAGGAACTACTATGACATATTCTTCTTTGACCTGCAGGGAAATTGCATCTACTCGGTGTTCAAGGAGTCTTTGCTATGGGAGTTGTGAATGGTGTGCGTTTTATTTTTGATGTAGAGTCTTCAGCAGCGAATTGCAGGAACGCATTGTTTTTTACCAATCTCATTGTATATCATGCAAAATACAGGGGTGTCCTGTGAGGTTTCCATTTCAGCAATGCCGCAGTTGATTCTCTCATACCAGTGCTTTGTAAAAAGTACATCAATTGTACTGTATATGAATGCCACATCCTGCTAGATTCACCTATAACAACACCATGACGATAACACATGTTTTTTTTTTTACGTATGCATACGGCGGAATGGAAAAAGATAGAGATGTGCATAATTCTGCTGTGGTTCTACGGAGATGGCCACCTTCAGCTTTTCTAATTCGATGAGTTTGTTGTGTTGAAGGAAATGGTTGATACCCTCTGGTAAACTAACATAACTATTGAACATTCACAATTTATAGTGGATTTTCCCACTAAACATTGTGATTTTCCATAGTTATGTTGGTTTACCAGAGGGTATATATTGATATATCGGTCATGTAAGAAGTTATGACGAAGCTTCAGATTTTTTTCGGCATCACATTTTGGGACCCAGAAAGTGACTCTTGCGAAAAGCCTGTCCGACTCAGACCGACTCGGCCTGGACACTGTGACAGAACAGGTTTCGAATTGGATGGACTGGATGGTCTCAAAGAATTCGAATGAAAACCCCTCCGAAAACATCCGAAAACAAGAGTTGACCAACCAAAAATAGATAAACAGAATATAAATTAATATAGTATGATTATGTAGGATATAACTATACATCTAACTTACATATATATATATATATACATATGAGACTAGTTTGCTGATTTCGATATGTTGCTACTACTTTTGAACTGTTCGACTTCTTGGGGATGATAAAATCCTCGACCGGGTAGCAAAACAAGCAGCGGAGAGCAGCGGGCCCGTGGCTCAGGAGCTGGACTTTGCAACAAACTTTGCTCCCGGGCATGACATGCGAGTTGTGATGGGCACGTGATAACGTGGATGGACAGTTTCCATCCTGCACCAGTTGGGATGCCCATGAAGGCAACTTACATGAAAGACTGGGAATTTCAAGAATGGGATTATACCTATAGGATATACTTAGGGATGTTTACCATCTACTCTTACGACCTGGTGCAGGATATTTTCCATCCACACTTGGGCATCCCAACGTTAGTGAGCCAGTTTGGGATCCTGCAGTGTCTCAAAAACTAACAGCGCTGTTGCTGATCTCACCCATGTCTCGGTCGCCAAGGTGGATTCACAATTCGGTTACCATCCCTGCAACTCACATAGATCTTGAGAATCAATACTTTTCAAAAGGCATGTAGTCTTCCCACCCCCTATTTGGCAGGGTCTATATATATATATGTCTTCCCTTTTTTTTGGGCGGGGGGAATCGGGGGAATGTACCTAAAAATGCTTGACTACAACCAGATCTAGCAGGCTCGCGAACCTCAGTCCACCACATGTTTCAGGGGGTTCAAACCACCAGGCTTAAAACTCTAAGGCTCAGTAATGTAACTACCAACTGGTGCATATCAAAAGGAACATCGCGAACACTGATAACTTTTAACTTGCAATATACTGGTATGATATTGATATATTAATCATATTAATATACGACCACAAGAATGATGAAATACAAATTAATTGCCAAGGTCCTGAGCTCCGGTATCTTATGACAGCCTTAAGCGGCCACATTCTCAGGCTGCTGCTGGTGCCGGGCCCTATCGAAGTTCCGGACTGGGCGAAGCCTATCAGGCTGCCCTGGCAGCCCCAGAGGAAATTCATGTGAAGCTTGGCAGAGGGGTTTCCCGTGGGAGTCCCAAGCGAGCCCCAAACCACCAACCATATCCAACCATTGATTTAAGGATGATTCATGGATGTTGATGCCAAACCGGCAAATCTTGGTTTATCCTGATACGGGTGGAATATCAGAGTTGACAAGTGAAAAGAATGAAGCATGACATCACGATGAGCAAGTATGGTACTTTAAACATTCACAAACATTCGATTGGATTCAGAAACATATAGGCGTGTACGTGATATATATATATATATATTTATTTATATTGTATAATGTGTGTGTGTGTATGAGTGTATGATTTATGCACCTAAATCAAAAAGATCACAAAGCTTAGGGGTTGTTCCCAACGAAGACCCCTTCAGAACCCAAGGCATCTTGCCACATTTCCACAACTGTATGCACGATTTGCATCATTTGCACGGCCTCAGGACCTCCTGGGCCCCCTATGCTCCCAGCAAGGGGGCGTTGGCCAGCTTCATCTGCACCGGTGTGCGCTGCTTGGCGGCAGGCAGGTGATTCCATGTCCTGGGTGGCTACCGAGCTACCTTAAGTTACGGAGTAAAGGGCGGTCCTCGGACCTTGTGAGTATTCACAACACTGCCTTCCTCCCTGTCCGCAGAAATGGCAACTTGAGGTCATGTCGTGTGGTTCGTCGGTAAGCCGACATGCTGTATTTCCGTTTTTCTGCTTCAAGGCGTCAAGGCAAGGTCATCCATGTAATTATTCAGGTTCAACTTTTGAACAATGCTGCACATAGCAATGCCTTTTGACATGAGGCACATCAGGGAAAGGGAGATGAGACACCGCAAGTACTGGCCGTTTTGCAATGATGCGTTCATTTACATCAAAAAAGGACTGCAAATAGCAAAGCTTTTGGACATCGGGGACGGGAATTTTGTGTATCATTGTTTCCGGTTTGTTTACATGGATTGTCGCAAATTGTGGACAAACTCTTGATCCCACACAGCTCGCTCGCTAGTGTTGTGCCCCTGGCCACCTTGGTCCCCTTCCTTCACATTCTGGGCGCAGGTTTAGTGCCAAACTCACCATGTCTACGGCCAGCTGTAGATTAGTTCCCCTTGTTGCTTCAATGCTCACAGCCCAACATTGCTACAACAGGTGCATGACCCAATGGGATGTCTTCTTTCCAGAGTAAAGAGGAGGCCCATATTCCATCTTGGTAAATTCAGGACATGCTTTCCCATCACCCCCGCTCCGAAAACCGGCCCTTCCATATGAGCTGATGTTTTTTGGTCAATCCCGTTCCCGATCATATCTCATCCCTTTTGGGGGCCCCAATCTGTTCACATGTTTTGCTTCTGTTTTCATCCAAAAACCTTGATCCCGAACCGTTCTACTTCAGTGGTATTATCATCATCGCTAAGTATGACATGCCAACCAGCCTCTTCAGTCTTCTACTTTCCATCTTGGCCGCCTACCTTTTGCCTTCCCCTTCTTAAATCAGTTGTGACGAAAGAATGCCATCTGAAGAGGCTTGTAAGCTGTTGAAACATGCATAAGGCGTCGTCCTCGTCCTCGTCCTCATCATCCTCATCCTCATTCGCAGCCTCATCGTATACTCATCCTCATCGTATACTCATCCTCATCCTCATCATGCCTATCCTCATGCCTATCCTCATCCTCATCCATCGCCTCTTCCTCCTTCTCCTCCTCCTCCTCCTTTTCTTCGTGCTCTTCATCTTCATATTCATCTTCAGAATCATCATCATTATCATCATCATCATCATCATCATCATCATCATCATCATCATCATGATGTTTACCCGTGTCTTCATGATCCTCACGCCGACTCATGTGCATTCTCATCCTCCGCCTTCTCCTCTCCTCCTTAATAACCATCAAACCCAAAGTCCTCCGCAACCGTCAGCTTTCTCAAGAGGTGGTTATCCTGTAGCTGGGGTCAGGCTGGGGTAGTTTGTTTTACCATTCCAACGATGGTTTACTGTGGTTCTTTTCTGGTAACCATTACTGCAAGTTCCAAGTTTCTTTGCTGGAGACCACAGTCTTGTTGGTTAGACCCTCATTGTTGTTGCTTAAACCCGTGTTTTCTTGCAGAACCACTGCTACACAGCAGTTGTGGATGAGAATTTGAGGTGACGGTTCAGAGTTGATTGGAGTCTTTTGCACTCAGATGCCAGCTGAAACGCTTCTGGGAAGCATGGAGGGGGCGACACATTCTGAGTACTTGGAGGATCATTCAAAATAGCGACTTTGATAGAGAGAGAGAGAGAAAAAAAAAAATATATTGCTATATATGGGAAATATGGCGGGGATGATGTAATATTTTTTGGACGTAAAATGGTGTAACCATGGATTGCAACTGGTTTGTAACCCTAGTGATTGGAAGTCCGCGGGTTATCCGATATGTCAACTATATCTGATTGTACACATTTACGAAAGGGAACAAAGCAGGGTATGATTAGAAACAAATTGCGCCTCATTGGATGATTCTTCACTTAAAGACCTCAGACCTTGCAGTTTTCCAGGGGCTCGAGCACTTTTTTGCAATGTCTACAAACGAACATGCTGGGAAGGATGCGTCATCAACAAGCTGCCTACCTAGTCATTCGCTGCGAACATCAGGAGGCCAATCACGGTGGCAGAGATGGAAGCCACCCTGGAACGTGTGTCAAGCAGCATGAAACTGGCAACCAGTTGCTTGGTGACGGTGGAAAAGGCTTGCTGCCAAGATATCCCTGAATTGGATAGGGAAATCAATGAAAATAACTATAAATCATGGTAGAGTCCATGTGGCATTGTGGTTTGTCTCCTTTTTTCCCCGCATGAATTGCCTGAGCCATGATCAAACTTGGATTGTACACTCATCTTTGGGGGATGGTCATCAGTCCATTAGTCTATATATATGTATATATACATATGTGTATATATATTATATGTGTGTGTGAATGTATTTAATACAGTTTAATATCCAGTACAGGGATTCCTATTATGGGATGGATGGCCATGAACCATTCAAACCATCGTTTGACCATGGCACACCTGACTGTGGCTTCCACGGCCCATGCCCGGATTCCCATCCGTGGGAACGTGTTGGATTGTGAGGCTACAAGGTTTATCATCCCGGGTGCACATCCAGCATAAGCCAAATTGCTTGGGAGCAACTCATCTCGAGCCTGGGTTGAGAAAAAAAAGCCGCGGTCAAGCACCTTAAATTGTCACGCATTTTTTTGACCCATACCCAGATGAAGGTGAACAATTAGATACAATTAGCCTCTATACCAACATCCAAGAAGCAAGAAAACAGCTTGAAGCTGCTCAAACGGCAACAATGTTGTCAATATTTGAGTCATTTGAGTCATTTGAGTCCATCAGAAATCAGCAGCAGGGCATTCTCGGCATTCGCATGGTGCCATCCTTGGGGGGAGACGTCGTGCGTGCTGCTTATGGATATTCTGTCGAAGAACTTGCACACATGGGCATGGAATGGCATGGAGAATATGAACTAGTTTGGTATAGTTTGGTTTTGGGCAAGCACTGCATCTTGTGCATGTCACCGATTTGTCAGCCGAGGAAGATCTCATTGGTTGACGTGGACAGCTATCGAGTTCAAACTGAGTTCGAGCTGTTCCATGGTTGCAGGGTCCAGCCTGGTCGCTGGCTGTTTCGGCATGGGCCCTAGGTAAGCCTTGGTGACGGATTTTTCCAGGGTTTATCTATCCAGTGGCTAGGAGGGAAGGAGCTAGGGGCAGTGATATTCCCTACGACATGGGGAGCCAAGGAGCTACTTAGACACATGATAGCAATTGTCAGGCCTTTGGATTGAGGAGTAGCATATCGTGTAATTATAGATATAAGATGATATATGTATATATATATATATATACATCTAATTACATCTATACATATATATATATATAAGATTCCCACTATCCAAGATTGACTCGTCATGGGACATTGAAGCAGCTGTCCCCTGAGCAATATTTGCTGGACTTACCGTGCCTTGTTCAGAACAGTTTACTGCAATCCTGACAATTAAACGCCACCAGACACCCTAATCTTTTATTGGATGTTTTTGATTCTTATATCCCATATGGGGGAATTGCATGGAATTACCGTACATTTAGTTATTTGAATGTTTGTTTGAGGGATAACTCCAGTTAATCAGTCAAGCCATTTATCCACTACATATTGCCGATTGTATTCTATTATGTACCCATTTAATGCTCAATATTTTAGAGATCTTTCAAGAGGGATTGGATCGGTATTCGGGGTTCATTCCAGCATTTCCATCTTTGCCAGGCTCAACTCCGGCTACTCACAGCTGTGGCTGGATCAAGCCGAGCAAGGCCGTGAAGAGCAAAAGGCCGGTCGCAACCTGGAAGATGGGAGACGGTGCAAGATTGGGCGACCAGAAGATATCAGATTATCAGATATGTCCAACTAGGAGGCGTTGAAACAATATCATGATGTTTGGTGTTTAAATCTGTCTTCACAGTCACATGTTTCACCCTGTGGCAATCCAAATAGCAACCGAGCATGGCCTATTTTATACGATGATTTGGAACTGATCAAAGGTGATTTTCCATAGCTATCTTGAATTACCAGAGGCTGCAATCTTTGCCCGCCACCATTTCTTGGCCTCACTGGGACTGCCGCGAGTCGCACAAAAAACGTTTGCAGCGGGTTATTTGACGTGGGGTTTTAAACATAGTAGAGCTGATAACAACGTATAACAAGCGTAATTAATGATTATGGGTAAACCTTGGTTTGGTACTTTGATACTTGACTATTTTGCTGCCAGCAGGAATAACACTGCATAATATATATATATATATGCACATATTACTTGGCAGTGTTAAAAGGAATACAGGCTTGGGCATGATCGCAATCACTATCCAAACAAAGTCTAAAACCAAACAAGAGACCTATACAGTCACCCAACTGTTCATATTTGTTTCAACACAATAAGTCACTGCGTTTCCCACATTAGTAGAGGGATTACTGCAGACAGACTTAGCCACATTGTTCAAGGTTTATAACACCACCACACAGTAAACTTAGGTGTGGTGTATGACCCAGCCTTTCAATATAATAATATAACATCAATTACACCACATATACGGTCCCCAAAAAGATCGAAAGGTGTTGCCAGGATGCTATAGATGATGTTTCCCCCATATGATTCCAGGGTTTTTGGACGTTGCTATAGCATACAACCCCCCCATTTACTTCGACACTTTTCCCTTTCAAACCGTCATTTATGGCTGGATTTTCCAGCCACGTTTACCAGAGGATATTCCATGAAATATCCCATCAATTTTGCCATTGTATGCCATTATTCACCAATATGGTTACTGTAATCAGTCTATTATTACGCCGTTATGAAGCGACTATCAACCCCTGTTTTTTTCGCTTCACTAGGCCTCAGTGGCCGCTTCCGTCACCACGGAGCTCAGCGATGCTCTGGTTGAGTTCAAAGCTGCCTGGGATGTGACTCGATAGCCGTGACTGGCTGGGAAATCCGAGGACGAAATGGAGGTTTATAGTTTGGAACATCATCCAACTAAATGGTTATTTTTGTCAATGCTGTTGATGTTTTAAATTGTGTTGATCATATTTAATCCAAATTCATCGGAATACTTGGGATTGACTGGCCCGCTTCACGAGAATCTTGCAGGTATTGAACTGCTATCGGCCTGTCATTTGTGAGTCCAACTCTGGCAATCGGTAGTGCCTAAGGCATACCGGCCAAGCAACGAAGAGAGGTCGCTGGGTCATCTGGGCTCCATTTGGAGATGGACATGGCAAACAATGATCGCCGATTTGGAATCCTGACATACCCTTCACAGTTTTAAGTTTTATGATGATTTCTTGGGTGTTTTATTAGATGTTTAACATTTGATGTTGTTGCATGATGTTGTATGATAGTGTATGATAGTGTATGATAGGGTATGATGTTTCATGATTTTTTAATGCAAGTTGAAAATCGAAGAATGACCTGTAATTATTCTGCAGCGCCCTTGGGGTAGCTACAGATGGTTTGTACCGTACAACCTGCCTTCCTTCACCACACTGAGTTGAGATAAACTAGTGATGATCCTCATTTCCAACAAAGGATTTCCCTAAGTGTCCCACTTCGCTTGCGAGTGCTGCTTTGGGCCTTGGTTCTGGTTTGATAGGGATGATAGATCCATGTCAGAATTTATGACCTTGGGACCCCTAAATGTTGGTCATTTGATTTTCTTTGACCGGACTATTTCTGCTTGATAAAGTCCTGCAATTTTTACCCCCCGCTGCCCTACCTGGATCTTGTCAAAAAAATATTAATTAGATGATGATGTCTACTCATATTTGTCTCTGTGCCTTCAAACATCCCCGCCAAGAAAAAACACAGAAAACGTTTTTCAAGCCGCCACAGCAGCCATCAATATTTTGCCATGGCTGATACGAGGCTTCTGAGTCTGCAGATACGTTACATCCTTCTCAATCCACACCCGACGCTTGCATTGCAAGACTGACTGCAATACATAGATCTGTTGCGTGGTAAATCATCTATGTGTGAACTATGGGGCCCATTCAATGTAGTGCCTTTAAAGAAACCCTTCCAAGACACAGACAGGTCAGGTGTAGCTGCAAGCAACTGAAACCCGGATCCCCCCGGCATCGTGGGTGGGGAGATAACCTAATCTATACGTCTAGTTGTTATTGGTTATTCTCCATGCGTTGACAAAATCCAAAGACAACAAATATGCTTAGATTCTGATTTGCTGGTTATGGCCTATATTAATGCATGCATGCGCATATGTACATACAGGACATACAGACATGGAGGTGTATAGACATATTGACATGCAGACGTACATACCTACTCACATATACGATACCTACATACCTACTACCTACATACACATACATGGAGCGCACGCATACTTACATACATTCCTACGGAACCGGTGAAACATCTTCAAGCGGAGCAGTTGTGGCATCCAGGACTGGTGAGAAGGACAAGCTGGAATTTGCGGACGGGCCTGAGACCTACCATGAAGTCCATCGAAAATATCATCCCACGTGACCAGATGGAAAGCTGCCACCCACAACTGAGTGGTCACTGGGTGGTCAAGTGGGTGATCTTCAAGTCGTGCAAGTAGGGATTGAAAGTCGGCCCAAGGAGCTGCGAAAGCGCAAGGGTGTGACTGGTTGTCAGTTGATGTTGGTGCCTGAAACGATGGTTGGAAGGCAAGACAGTTTCCATGGTTGTTTGACTGGTATGTTCCTGGCAATTTCTCACAGCAGTCGAAAGTTTAGCCCTGCAGGTACAGGGCTTTGCTATACGAGAAGAACTATTACGACACTCGGTTGAGGTTCAGGCTGATATGTGCCATGGTCAGAGTTGGAGTAGATCAACACTGATCAACCATGATTGACCCAGCCGAGCCATGGTCATACCACCATTCATGGGGATTTATATATATATAATTATATATATATACAACAGTCATTGACCAACATAAGAAATGTATGATTCTATGAGATGGATGACCTTACCCAGTAAGTACTGTGGTTTCACCATGGCTGATATATGTTTTGTCCGGAGACGGGTGGCCACCCGTTTAAGCCACCAAGAACCGATAGTTCTGGCTTTCACCCCAAAATTGGGCAGACATCCCCGGGATAGAAAAAGGAGCCGGCGGTTTCAACAAGTCGATTGCTTGTGTTTGTTTTTGCTTGATTGTGTTTGGTCTTCATGCCAGCTGAGTAGTAGTTTTTTCATGCGGTAGTGATGATATGTAGAAAACTGAAAATTGTCCCCCGAAACTTCTCTGGGACTGCAGTCGCGGAAGGTCGCAGAAGGTTTCTTGCAAGGCGTATTAGACATATTTAGACATGATTATCCTCTGGTAAACTAACATAACCATGGAGAATCACCATTTTTAGTGGGAAAATCAACTATAAATGGCTATTTTCAATAGCTATGTTAAATTACCAGAGGGTATCATTCAATTTACACTTACAGCAATGACCTCGCGGAAACCTTGCCTTGGAGTCGCGGAACCGAACTCCACCATGTTTTGCCCACTCAGCTGGGATGACAGTCCCAAACATTCCTCTGGGATAGGCGCGTTTCCACCAACCAGAACAAGAAACATGAAATATTATGACGTATCTCTCATTTCACTGGTAAGGCTCTTCATTTCACAGCTTGGCATGCTTTTTAAGTGTCGTTTTGATTGCTCTTCAAAGATTCCAGGAAAAACTGGATGTTGTTGGGTAAATCACCGAAGCGATGTGCCCCCCCGATTTTGCATCCCTTTCCCAGGATATCTTCTTCCTGGACGTCGAAGGGAACTGTGCCTGGGCCCATCTTGGCCCTCCACTTGACGGATGTGTTGGGCCCATTTTGGGTGCGGAGTCATGTTGAAGTTGTAGTCTTCATGGTGCAAGATTCCACCACCATCATGTTCATCATTCATCACTTTCATCATTTTCATTCCTCATTTCTTTTATCATTGTGAGGTGTTTGTTCGAGTTGCCATTGGGACTCTGAAAGGATTGGCCAACTATGGTCAACTCATTCTACCCTTGGGCCTTGGGCTTTCAGGATTTCCTGGGAGGGAGTTCTTAGGATACATGAGGTTGCTCATGAAATGACAAGAAGAAACATCTCCTGTTGCTAGCGCAGCATGTGCACATCGAGGCTACTTTGGTTGACAGTAGATCTGATAGGCTCATTCTGACCGAAACTTGTAGATGTGGACTTGAAGACTCTGTAGCTGCAGCTATGTGAAGAGTCCTGGCGCGAAAAGGCGACTTTTCATATCTTTTCATCCCTGTAGGTCTCTCAAGTGACATTCATTCACATTCTCTTATCAAATCCGTGGGCCTGGGGTTGTCGTCCCAAAATTATGGCATTTCACATTCCCAGACAGGGCTCAGTACCACCACTCCTGCGAGCATGGCAGCCCCATGTTGGCGGCCAACTGGGGTAAAAAATGGCGCAAACTGGGGTTGAAAACTATCAAAGCTCCAAGAAATAGGTTTTGCAGCCAACACGACACAACAAGTGTTTGTGTTTTTTTTCGATTGTGTTTAGTGTTTCACCGTCACCACTGGCCGATGTTCGCCTCGGTTTCGCCAGCGTCCCTTTGGTGAAAATCGCCACTGTCTGAGGCATTTATTCGGTGTACAAAGAGCTGGACTACGCGACGAACTTCGCCGCGGACGGCGGTGGTGAATGGAAGGAGTCTGGCGACTTGGGCCCAATTGCCAGGAAAAAAAAAGTTCAACATAATGAGGAAAACGAGGAAGACAATCAGTAAATGATGGGTTTTCCACATCAATGTTAGTTTATGTTAGTTTAATTTGCAGATTTTGAAGGAGTTCAACATTGAATGAATAATTAAGAGAGATAGAGAGAGAGAGAGAACTGGTGTGTGTTTTTTTGTGTTTTGTAGGACTTTGATGGACTTTGTAGGTTTTTATATGGGGACAAGTTGGGGCAAGGCTCATTTTTTTCTAAACTGCCTGGAGCATCTCCGACTTGTCCCCGTTGCCCCACTGGTATTTGCCCTTGGTCCAGCCAAGGTTTGGGAGATGCTTTCAGGCGAACTGGGGCTGGTGAGACGAAACATATCGACACATGTTGTGCAGGCGATGTCATATTTCAACAAACTTCTTCCATTGTGAGACATAAGTTTGTGTTTCTTGATTCTGATAATATATATATATATGTGATGAGTGGTTTCTTGTTGCTGCAATTCTGAGCTTTGCCTAAACAGATAAGCACCGACCCAACAGTGGCAGCTCTGGGACTCTAGTTTTATCAGATTTGCAGTGAAACAGGCACGATTAAGTTAGAGTTGATTCTCAACCCACCAAAGTAGACGATGATGAAACATGTACTGTTATATATATATATATGTATTATTATTATATATATATATTTACATATACATATATATTACATATTTATATATATTATATATTTACATATATTTTACCTATATTATATATATTATATATTATATGTAACAACATTATATATATATATATATGTATTAAGTTGCTCAATATGGCAGTACATGACAGTTTTGTTTAGTTGGTTGCTTCTCTGACTGTGTCGTGTAGTTTGTACTTTTGGGGATCCTCCAAGTGCATTTGTTCCTCAGGGCCGCGATGGAATCTCCTCATCAGGTGTGTCTTGGCCGCAAGAGCGGACATGATTTCTGCTAAAGATAGGATAAGTTGGCCTTGGAAATCGCAACTGTTTGCATGATATGATTCGGTTTCCATCATTTTTCCCACACTAAACTACTGAGCATCCACTCTTGGATCAGGGGTAAACAACCAATTCATTTGGATTATCATGGCTTCACAAAGACCAAGCATCAGCCTAGGAATTACATCGACTGGAAGCCTTATGGCCCCAGTAATGGAGCCCTGGCCAGCTTTCTGTCAGTTGGTGTGCACAGGCATGGATCCACGGAGGGGGTCAAAGATAAGGTTAAGGAGGTGGTTGGGTTTTTGACCATGATTGGCCAATCAGATGTCAATATCAAAGATCCATGGCACGAGGACGCAGCAAGAGTCAAGCTAGGACGATGCGACTCTCAAGCCATTTCCATTCCGCATGGCATGACATGTCTCGCGGGGTTCCAAGACTGCAGTCGATTCCTTGATGTTATGGAACTTCCAAGAGAAACTGGGACTCTCATTACATACGCATCCCAGTACCACCACACTTTCCGCCATGGTTGTGGTGCCCCCTTGAGATGTCAGGTATCATCAGGTTGATATCCCAGGTCCAGGAAGTGGCAAAGATCATGGAACCCAAGAATGGCAAACAAACTGGATAGCTGATAATAGTTGATCATAGCTGATGATAGTTGATCATAGCTGATGATAGTTGATGATAGTTGATAGTTGATGATAGTTGCAGTTGCAGAATGTGAGAACTCACATCTACTCCCCATGTGGCTCCTTGGCTCATTGGTCCCCTATTTTCGGTCTCCCTCCCTCCAAGAGTACGGAATGATGATCCCCAACGGGTGTGGCTCAACGACCTCCCCCTCAAAAAAACACGTTTTCATCTCATTCCCCCCCATTTTGAACGTTTGTATGTCCACTTTAGCTACAGTACCCTTTCCTTATGATTTTCAAAGCCGACAATGCGATCATGGGATGATGTTCCCATGTAGCAATTGATGGAGAGTGCACCGAAGAGTTGAAACCACCAGCTTTCTTCTCATTGGTCAGTTTAGCATCCCTGTGTTCGGGCCCGTGCAGGGGTGGGAAGATGGTCGGGGTCTTTTGCACCCAGTTGCCTCCAGAGCCTTGTTGGAAAAAAGTTGGGCCTTACCTATTCACAGCATCAATCAAGGGGGAGAAGGCGAGTGTCAACTCAAAAGTTGGCTTGAGAAAGATCGGTGGGATTGAAGCAATTGAAGCTGCAGAAATTGGGGTATAGAATAATCATTGGGGTTTCAGCAAGTTTGTGAAGGGAGGACTCAATGCCCACAGAATGATACAAGCGGGTGAGAACTCGAATAAACACTGGTTTCGAAGATAGTAGTTGAACTTGTTTTTTGCCCTCATGCTGGTGTAGCTAGACATGGCCCGGAATGCTACCTACCCTGTGATTTTAAGCGTCACTTCCACCAGAAAAGGTGGTGGATCTTATGTCAAAGGGCCTCCCAGATAGAGCAATGTGCAAAAATTGGAGGTCCCACAAGCTCAGGAAATTCAACTTGGCAACGGGGAAATCATGATTGCTGTTGAACCTATACCATTTGTGGATCATTTTAATTGCCAGGTCGGAATTCCCCCTCGCTTTTTTTCTAATTGGTAACCAATTCATTATTGCTTCTCGAAGCCACCATTGTTGTTGATTAATTCGGCCCTACTTGGTTGCGGGTCAAGACCCTTTTTCATTGTCTTTTTTTGAACTAAATATGCTTAACTATGGTCCAAAAAACAATCAAACAATATCAAAAAACATCGTGGATTTGCTGAAGTCTTTTTTCCCCAGTGGTTGATTCAGCAGGGGATCTACTGGGGATATGTGTGGTTTTTCTTCGTATGTTTCTTAGCCCCTTGAATCCAGGAGATTGAGCCTCGGAATTCCTCTACCTACTTGCAGGACCCGTGCAATACAAAAAGGCAAGGGGACAGCAACAAAAACATATGTCTGAAGTTCCGAAGCCTATAGAAAATAATGTAATTATGGCTCGTGGAGAAACCATTTCCCTTGATTTTCCATCCTTACTTGGGATGATTACCCTGAATTACGACTGATACATCTCCGACGGCTTGCGGAAACTCAACGGTTCACTTAGATCCTCCTCATGGGCGCCATAGGCGTTTTCATCATCCGCATCACCATCACCACCATCTTGATCATTATCATCATCGTCATCGTCATCGTCATCGTCATGGTCATCGTCCTCCTCCTCCTCCTCCTCCTCCTCATCCTCATCCTCATCATCATCATCATCATCATCATCATCATCATCATCATCATCATCACTTTCTCCATCATAACCGGTACCCACAGAGTCGAAATTGCAGTAAAGTTTCCGACGACTTCTGATAGCGCAGGAGTTAATCCATGAATTGAGCGACACTTTTCAGAAGTTCAGGTGTCTTGGTCCAGTTGGAGGATTTTCTGCAAAGCCAAACGGGAGATGACTGGGCTAGTTGTAGAAGTGTGGAAAGCCCAGCCTTCCAATTGATTTGTATCTGGGGCATTCTTGGGCATCGATTGAAACCAGCCAGGAAAAAAGAAACACAATTCAAGCTCTGGTAGGTGCCATGCCTCTTGATAACCTCTTAAACTGTACAGGCGTACAGTTTCAAAGGGGACAGGCGCAATCTAAATCAGGCCGCTCCTACAGTGTGATTTGGCCAACCTTGGGAGTAAACCTGGCTGGTTTCAGTAGAAATATCATGGCAGGTTCCATCCATTCCACTTGTAAGTATGATTGTTTCAATTTGTTTCAGGTAGTGTAGCCCGGAAGATAATACTCTATATAGCTATATTATATAACACGGTACTTAGCAGCAAGCAAACATTGCAATGGCACCTCGCCGTTCGGGGAAATATACAAGTGCGGACTTGTCCTTGCAGTGCTCGATAGCTGGAGCATCATTGATCCATTGTGAGATTATCTGGATAAACCAAGGGTTGATCTAATATAATGTTCATGTACCCAAAGTTGACGGAGATCATTCTGGGTTATGTATATATATATATATATATGTATGTATGTATGAATATATATATATATACATATTACATTCCGATATACGATATCATGTATGTTTTTTTTACTTTAGCTGCCATTGTCTTAAATGGTGTCTTGATTAATCTCCACGTCCCCCATGTCCAGCATGCCGGGGCAACTTCGGTGTGCCAGGTACGGCAGTCTGGAAGATCAAATCTATCCACCTCCCACGCAGCCCATTGCCGATGGCCTCATTGCTGCCAATGACATTTGGGACCAGTCGCGTGGCGAGGGTTTTCCACCATGGGGAAGGGAAAAATGTTCCCATGGGGAAAGGTACAGTTCGAGATCGTGCCATTGGTGTGCTACTCAATAGATCTTAATGCATCTTAATATATAGCGTATTACTATGCAGCATTTGATATTTGATATGAGGGAAACAAGTCGTTGAATGATTGAATATGATTAATCCCTTCCCACTAGCCCCTAGTGGGAACCCGGAGACCATCGTATTTTGGTTTGCGCCAAGATGACGCGGTGTTATTCTTCCGATTCTTTTGGGGGATGGGATTGATGTGGATATTTTATGATATTTTGATAGGCACAAATCAAAGGCAAGGCACTAACCCCTGAGTTGGGAGGGTCAGAACCTGGGAAACCAGGTTTTTCCGGACGTGTCCAGGTCACTTGTCAGAAATCCAGCATGTTTTGATAACCCAGGCTGCGGCCGCTTCTGATCCAGAAAGAGCAGGAGCCAAATCGTGTTCAGTTTGTTAGGATATGTGAGCATCAAGCAACAGCTAAACTTGTTAGGTATAGTTCGGGAGTTGAGGCGATGTGACTTCCAATGGCACTGTAAGCAACACAGTTGAGGATGGATGAACGCTGTATACTAGAAACCAAATCGAGACCGCTTCTGAAATGCTGACGGCCCTGTCGCATTCGTCGAAGTTCCCTCGGTGAAGCATTCTATTTACAGGCGATTCATATCCGGATCCAATTCTATTGCTTATTATATTACATATCTCTGGATAAGTATGGACCTATATCACGTGTTTTGGACCTGTTTGTGAACAACTAGTCTTACGACTCCGGGCTTGACATTCCTTGAAAGTTGCATTTTAGCCACCATACCGGGTGCCGGTAGCAATGATAATCCAGCGGCCCAGGGGTGCCCCGAGTCATTGGTGGGTGGTTTCAATGCGTCAGAGGGGTCAACAGCCAATGGAATTATGCTGCTTGAAATGGTTGTTATTCGGCTAAAAATCTCCATTGCTGCTGGTTTGTTCCCACCAGTTTCGTTGGTTGAACAATAATTTACTTGTTCACCTCGAATGGATTTGTATCATGGTTCTTGGCAGCAGCTTTGGGCACACCTCGGTATCCA
Organism: Symbiodinium sp. clade C Y103; assembly: GCA_003297045.1. Classification (NCBI taxonomy): domain Eukaryota; class Dinophyceae; order Suessiales; family Symbiodiniaceae; genus Cladocopium; species Cladocopium sp. clade C. The sequence continues at coordinate 34,432 of BGPT01002170.1, read as the reverse complement.
ATATAGCGAGCCTATACTCCGTAAAAGACAGACATATCGGCAATGCTGAAGAATACAATTATTGGATTGCTGGCCTTTGCCTCCTGTCAACAGGATATGGCAGCAGTGCAGCGCTTGACTGAACAACTTGCAACCTGAATGGCAATGCTGGGAATGGGAAGGGTTTTGGCACATAAAAGATCAAAGATTGTGTTTATTGCTTTCATTCTAAGGCAGCTGTCCTATTTTTGGGCTAAACAAATGCTGGTAAAGGGGGTTCCATTTCTAGTGACTCTAGTGGCCTTCAGGAAGATCAACGGTCATCACTCATCACCAAGGAGGTTTAGCGGATAGCATTTTTAGATGCGTGAAATTTATATCTATTTAATAGTTGGTGGTTTCATTTGTGTATTATGTTCAATTGTACATCCGGGATGACGATCCCAACTGATCAATATTGTTTCATTGGGCTTGACACCAGCTGATGCACTGGCAGTGACTTAACGATCCGTCCGGGTAGCGGCCGTGGCCCTTTCGACGTCCAAGACACGACTGTGTTACAGCAGGGTTGTTCCAAACATTACAGGGAAATTATCGCCGCAAAGCGGGGTAAATTGGTGACTTTCCCCATACTTGACTTCTGTTTTTGCCCAGTTCCTCCCCGGTGTCTCTGGTTTGGAGCAGCCCTGATAAGGCAGAGGCGGCTCAGAGTATGAAACCTGCCCCTCGACTCAAGCGTCTTGGTGGGTGGACTGGGGCGAAATAGCATATATTGTGGTATAGATACATTAATTGATACATACAAAAGATCATATATTGCGGTATTTGCGAGACATAATTACCCGCGAATGTGCCTACATGCATGCTGCATATGGTCACACAATGTCACACATGTATTTGCAGTATTATGAATACATGCACCTTAGGACGTGTTGAGGGAGAGTAAGAGTTGCGTGTATTTTCACGCAGTGTAAAAACACTTTTGCGTATGTGTATGTAACACATACAACGGTATATTTATACGGCTGGTTCTTTCAGCATGCCTTGCTCTTTCAGCGGGCAACGGCACCTCAAGACTTGACACAAGCAACTTGCACTTCTCCCGGTGGGCGATGGGTCGTGGGACCAGTCTACTTGTTGGCAAGTGGCTTGTAACTCATGAAATATAGCCAGTTGCAATCCCCAGCTCACTAAGTCACTATGTAACCATGGCCAATGTAATTAGGTAGGTAAGGTCTATTATTTCAGAACCATCATTAGGATCTTTAGTTCTATATATATATATATAGGTGACTCTATTTCATCAATTTAAGTATCATGTAGGTCAATTCATCCACCGCACACAAACGCCAGGTGCTGCTGGACGCGGCTTGGGAAGCATACCCTGCACTGGAAGGCGGAGCGGTGGAGGGACCTACGAATTGAGTTTCCCAAGCAGATGAAAAATGAGAAATTGCGTTCTAAATTAAAATTGTCTTAGCTATGCTGCTATGCTTATCTCATATTTGATATACTTTGCATCATGAATATTTGTGGATACTTGATATGTGCGATGTGTTGCCAATATTAACGAAGTCCTCAATAATATGATCAAGAATACATAGTGCCTTACATGTAAAGCGCATGCTTGTGATAATAAAAGAATATGTGACATGATATGAAAGGATTGTTGCAAAGTATCGACGGACATTTCGTGACATGTCCCTCAAACAGGGTGGGTTTCAGTCAGTTTCAGACATTACCTCACAGATGGTGGTATAGTGGTTTAGAAGAAATACACAGCACTGGTCCCAAGCATGTAGAGTCGACTATTGGTGGTTGGGGATGTTGATTTCTTCTTCATTCCCAGGATGGAATGATTTCCAGCTATGGATCAAAACCATTCAAAACGTTTGAAATACCATCATTTTTGGGTTTAGTTATTCATGTCAATTACTCACATCCATATATCCCAGCTATTTGGATTTGAGTTCACCAGGCCGATATCGACCTGGGATTCCTGGATCGCCTTTTCGAAAAATGACCCCGGAAATCAGGCCCTCATTTGTACAGGATCTACATGTGTTTTTCCGTTTTTTTAAAACATACTTATAAATATATATGTATACATATATATATACACTTACTAATTATAATATATGTTTCCATATATTTCCATCTGTATACACACATATATATATATATAGATAGATAGATGTATTGTATATATATATATATTACAGATTATTAAGTACATATGATTTGGAATGGAGTCATGAGTTTCTGTGACTTTCCGAGACGGCCGATGAAAGGCGCCAAGATCCAGACCTCCGCGCTTCTCCTGCTGTTGCTTCAGCGTTTGACGCGTGATGCGGTGCGCTTCGCGCTGAGCGGTCAAGGTGCTGCCTTCCAGGCAGATATCAAGTTCGTTGATGAGAACCTGCAGGCGGTTGCCATGTGAGTCATGATGGCTTCACAATTTCTCTTTGTGAATACCATTGGATGCCTTGGATTTGTGGACTGGACATGTGGGATTTACGATTCAAGTCAAAAAAAAGTTTCCTGGGGGAATTTGGACACTGATGGGGATCATTGATGGTTTTGTTGGACTGGTGGTGTCACTGTGATTGTTGAAAATCGGTGGCCATACCAGCATCACGTAGTTTTCAAGCAAACCACACTTGCTGTTGAAGTGCAGGTTGTTGGTGGCTTGAAGACTGTCTTGACAATTTATTTTTGGCGCTTTGAAACCAATATCTTTGCACATGTTTGTTTGTTGAATTGAAATTCAGATCCCCATTTCGACAAATTTTGCTCTTAGTTGCAATGTGGTAAACCAAAATGAAAAGGACCCTGCTGAACCTTCGGCATGACGATGTCGAGAAGGAGAGAAATGTGATCTATGGCGTTTGTTAAAACATGCTGGAGTGTCCGTGTTCAGTGTTTATTTTTTTGACTGGAGCCATGTTCCTTATTTACCATTCTTTACCCATGCGTTTACTGATTGATGGCCAAATCCTTCATTGTCCATTGACAGGTGGGTAGTATATTTGAATTGATTATTTGCCCAAACACCCAGTGTGAGTTGGTTCTGTCAGCATTGCAATTGGGATAGTTCCCAGCTGATACCTACGACGTTTCATCAACAAAAAAACATTGATTGTCAATTGCTGTTTCATGCTGTTTTTTTTACCGTTTTTCTTCTCCGGTCCCCCAATAGATCTCCATGTGTTTTACGCGTAAATCCGCATCTATATATGTTTCCATCTCCCAATATTTCCGCATGTTTTTCCCAATGTATCTAAATGTCAGTTTGTTTTCTGCTGATCAACCCCTCCAAATCCTCACTGATTGATGGGTCAGGCTTTGATGAATGGCCGCAGCCGACGATTGGCCACCAAGCCCCTGGCTCGCTTAGATGGCTGGTTGGTTTCTGGGGAGATGTATCGCAAGGCCAAAGTATAGGCAGGATCAACATGGATCAGCCATTTAACAGTTGGAACATGTTGGAACATGTTCGAATTTTTTGATTTCATCATTTATTTCATACTCTCTCTCTCTCTCTATATTATATATATAGAGAGGTCTGAAGAACAAAGAGGGTTTAAGTTCAAAGTCAGGTTTTCACCTGTAGTAACCCATCAAACATAGGTTTCGACATCTTAATCTTGAAAAAGTTGGGGTCTTGGAGTTCCAGGTATAGATACACATATTAGAAGGAACTGGAAACAACACTTTGGCATCTTGGAGTAGGCCAATGTAAGCACTTCTGGAAGCCTGGGCCTTTGTTGTCAAACATGGGATCCATTGAGATTATGATGTCGTGTGTTCATTGCTTGTTGATCGGTAGACATACCTCCAAGGCTACACCAAAAAGTGAATCCACACCGCAAGCATTGTGTTTGTAAACATGATATTGTACTGAAACGAAGGTGGGGAACAACCAAAGACGTTTGATGGTTGTTTTTGTTTGCGCTAGTGCCAGTCTTACCCCAACTTCTGAGTAGACCTTGGTTTGATTGGTTAGCGGGCTGTTTGTTGCCACAGATGGAGTACACACCGTGGTTGAAATCGCCACCCGTCATGGTTCGTTTGGCTTTCAGACCTGTCACGCCAAGGAATTCCATCGACATTATCGCTTCAATTGAAGGCTGTGAATTGTCTCCTGGCAGATCTGTGTTCACCTTGTGGGTTGGCAGCTTGGTTTTTGGAAGTGGCCCGCCTGTCTCCAAATGAACCGTAATGAACCTGGGATTTGTTCGGAAGATACACGCTGCGTATGGATGGACATTATACATTATATCATTATAGAATAGCAGGCGGCAGAAATCAGATCCAAACTGCATCACTACAGTATCAATAGAACCTGTGGGAAAATATTCAGTTGCCTGCATCAATCCTCCAAGCTACCCATGCTTTGACGTGTGACGTGGAGAGAGAGAGAGAGAGAGAGAAAGAAAGAAAGAAAGAAAGAAAGAAAGAAAGAAAGAAAGAAAGAAAGAAAGAAAGAAAGAAAGAAAGAGAAAGATAAGAACTTCAAACATCTTCAAAATGGCTCCCAAACTGCATGATGTCTAGCTGACCCAACCACCTACTTCTTCCTCTCAGACGACGGACATACTTCATCAACATAGTTTCTTCACAAAGAACCTGTCTTGGAGTTTTTGTAAATGAATGTATATTTGTGATTATTTGTGTAATTAATACAATACTGTAGAACAGAACATCATGTCTATTTATTCACCAGGGAAGTTCACCCATCAGTAGGTACAGTCTACCAGAAGACAACATTCGAAATTGGGTGATATGCATGCCGTGAACGTAGGGTTGGACAGTAAGTTTTCCGTAGGTTGGAGTAGGTCGTAGTATATATAGATTTCTCATGATTTCTCCATTATTGTTCATCGAGACTCATCATAACTTGATAAATGCAAATCAACGTCATATCCTATCAAAAGTTCATATGAGCCACGCTGTAAACCCCTTATGTATTGTCAAGTGCCCGGGCGGTCATAAGGATCTGCGTAAGCCAAAATCACCGTCGCGTAAGTGCCGCGTAAGCCCCGCGTAAGCCAATATCCCCGCGTAAGGAAACTCCTCAATGGCGTAAGCAACGTGTAAGCTGCGCGCAAGCACATCCTTACGACCTAGGAATCTATCAAGGTTTTCAGCACGGCTCATATGTTAACAGGTTTTAGCCAGACAAAATATCAAGGGTACAGCTTTTGGTGGACCCTATTTCTGGGGTACCATGAATTCTTGGCTCCAAGGCTGAAGCTTTTGGAAGCTGCCTGGCTTGCACAGAAGCCAAAGCTGGTTGAGTTCTTCGATATGACGTGCCTTCGGCTGATCCCAGGGACAATCACCGTCCGACCAACGTGACAGCGTACCTGCGGTGGTGCAATCTCTACCCATAGTTAGCTAAGTGGGGTTGGACATGTCTATAAAGAAAGTAGTAGGTTAACTATAGGCTAGGAGTTATGGTATTAAAATGTACTACATATTTAATGTATCTATAATATTCTATAAGCAATAGCGTTTGTAGGCCAACCTATTGCTTGGTTCTATGGCTTTGCCCAGAAGGGGCATGTCCCTGGCATGCGAACGAAAAATGATGACCAACCCCGGGATGGGATATCCTATTTTCAGACACCCCTCAGTGGTGATATGACCCATTCAATGGAGAGCTATAACCAATAGGATGCGGAGCTACTGTAACCAGGATGGTTTTCAAGCCACCTCACCAGTTGACCTCACGGAATAGTAATGGAATATACATTGGGAATTATCCAAGAACACACGGCTGGTCAACTCAAAGGAATGCGTGGTGTTAAGCCAACAAAATTCAAGAGAGTTGGCTCCCCGCATTGCTTTTGGGGTTTGAGCATAAAACATCAGGATATAGCTGACAGACAATGAGAGTTTAACCAGCAAAAATGTGCCGACTGATAGCATACCCTCCGGTAATTTAACATAGCTACAGAAAGTCACCATTTCTGGTAGGTAAGTTAGATTGCAGCTTAAAGCAAAAATAATGGCTATGTAATGTTGCCTGCATGAGCACTCGGGTAGGGAGAAGCTTTCAGAGGGCACCTAGCCTCACGCAGATTCCGTGAACTCTATACCCTCTGGTAAACTAACATAGCTATTGAAAATGGGGATTTATAGTTGATTTTCCCATTATAAATTGTGATTTTCCATAGCTATGTGGCTGTTTACCAGAGGGTATATGTGTTTTTTTCCGAGTTGATTCATATGCAACCGAAGTTAAGTTGCTATGGATACCATGGCTCACAAAGTTACGGACCCTTATCCCGTCTCATTATACTAGTTGGTTGATAGGTTTCCCGGATTCCCTAACATGTTTTGCAATAATCCCCAATAAACTACGTAGCAAAGATCCCTGCAATAGTCAATCAACCATCATCTATCAGCTATATTCCCATTATGTTTCAAGTAACCCATCAACCAAGGGTATCACTTGAACCCAGGACAGCCTCAGAGGCCGTCTTGAAATCCTTGATCGATGCAGCGGATGTGCCCTGGCAATCACGGGTTCATGGTGATCAATTGATCAATGGAAATCCAAGGTTTTTTAACTCATGGAAAATCCCAAGTCACCATGGTTGTTTCAATAGTAAGTCATGGTCATCCATGACTTGGATGGTTTGGGTACCCCCATTTTAGGAAACCACCAAATGACAATACATCCATCAAAAATAGCATGGATCCATTGTCCAGATGTTTGTAAACATCAAACGAACCGACTTTTTTGTGTTTCATCCATCAAGTATAAACCATGCCCAGAGGTTTGCATTGGGTTTTTCCCATACTCTTTGGTACCCGTATTCTTTGGTACTTTGAACTTCAAAGTGTCGGACTCCTTGTCAAAGACTTAAAGTGCCGGAATTTCCTTGTCAACTAGTCGCACGGAAGGATATAAGATGATATATGCAAAAACTCTGGGTTCTAAAAACCTGACGGGCCCACATAAAATGTTTGGCATCTCATCCAGGATTTAGCATGTGAGCGAACATCTGAGAGTCAGCCGTGGAGCCGGTGTCCATTCGCTGCATTTGTTGTAGATGCGATCAGTATCATACTATATTATACTGCAGTATACTAGTTATAAACCAACTTACCTAGTACAAACTGTATGATTGTCAAACATATAGCGACACAAACAGTATATTTTTCCAATTAATCTACAGTATATCTAAATAGACAATGATATGTACATATATATATATATGAATGTATAAGTATGTGTCTATGTATGTGTGTGTGTATTTGGTACGGCCAGTTGCATATACCTTCAAACCCGGCAAAACGCAAGCCTGAACCTTCAACACATGCTCACTACATGAAATCGTTTTTAAGTGGAGATTGCCCACGATCTGGTTTGTTCTTGATAAAGAGTCTACATCTTCAGTGTTTGATTGGTTATACACTATCCTTGATTAAAAGGCTTCATTTCGAAAAGAAAACAGACGGCTGGTCACATAAACTGCCTGGAAAGCCTGGTGCCTCTTGTTCTGGACACTTTCCAAAGTGCCCAGAATTTTGGTCGTTGCAAAGTTTGCAAAGTGTACCACTTTAGGAGTAGGAGTTCTACAGGTGCACCAAAAGATGAAGTGCCACTAGCAACTACGGCTTTCCAGGTGATTCAAAACATCCAAAACACATCAACTTCAGAAGGTGCTTCAAACGCACCGTTTAGTAATCAAACCTCGCACTCGAAAATCCTCCATGGTTTTGGTTTCTATAGTTCGATGATTAGAACCTCCATTAAGTTCGCGTGGATTTCCTAGCTCGCCATATTTAATTCCCAGAGGGTATATCCTCCAGTGGGGTCCATTATAAGCCGCCTCCCAAGGACACCCGTAGCGCCGCGGAAAACCTGATGCAGCGGCCCAGCCGCAGAGTGCCGCAGGGAAACTGGAGACTGTCATGCGCATGCTCCAAGGGCGCAGGAACTCTGATGTGAGATTTTTTAGCAAACCATGTTTGATTGCCAGAGGGTAATTGGAGATGCGTGAAAATTCCAGGTTTATTGTATAATTTTGTATAATATATTATATTGTATTATATACGTGTCTTACGGCCTTGCAGCTTATCTCTTAGTCTGTTTTTAGTGAACTGAACAGATGTTATAGACCCCAGTTGCAATTCGTTCGCCTATCAATTCAAGCATCCAGTAGTGCAGCACAATAGTCATTTTAGATTTGCAGACATGTCATCTCATGCTGCTGCTGCTAGCTGGTATCCCAGTCGAGGTATGTTTCGACGACGACTCGAACCACCACTCTGTTCCCTTGGATTTGCTTTGCACTGTTTGTCGCTGGAAGATATCCATAAATGTATGATCACTCACAATCTCTGTATCTATCCACAGTCTTATTCATAGGACTAGTTTTTGGGTTGCGCTGGCGACTGCGGCGCGTTGACACTGCAATCCACATACGGAACTGGAGCAACTAGCAATATTGCCCCGAAATTCAGGGTCTTCTCGAACATATCAGGTAGGCACCAACATGTTGACACTTCGGCACGGGCCGTGGCTGCTTAATCACCCCATTAGAATATAGATTTCTCCCGAAAGTAGTTGAAAAGGAAGGTTTTCAGGAATCTGCCGTGGGTGTGTTTGAAAGTACAGCACTCAGCACCCTCAAATCCCAGGATTTATCATCATTTTCTCAATAAGTAAATTCGCAATTTTGCAGCATTTTGTGAGCCCCCCGTTTTGGACAATCCCCTCAAATATGTTGAAAAGACATAGTTTCCTGCAAATGTTTCCTTGAAATCCGTGTTTTTTTTTTTTCCTGCTCCTATGCGGCTCCCATGCCACCCAGGATCGAGGTCCATGTCTTGACGCCGGTGCCGCTGACGGGGAAGTGGGCAGCCGGACAAACCTTTCGCACGGCACTGAGATTGGCGGAGTCCTTGATCAACAACGACCAGCTCCATGGCTCTTCTGGTGGGGGCGGGGGCCATAATCTTCCGGGGCGTCACTTTGTGCAGTTGAAAGCTACACGGAACACAGAGAAACGGATGGAAACGGGGGCAACTTGTACCAGGCGCGAGTGTTTTTTAATGCGGAAGAAAACATGAGAATAAGAAACGCTGGGTGGTGTCATGGATTGAACTACCAATCCAGTAGTTGCAACAATTTGGAGTCCGTTTGATCATTTGTTTTTGCAACTCTCATTCATGCAGAGCCCCATGTGATTATTTTACAATGCGTATTGGGGTTGGGAATTGCTTTGGGCTTTTCACGGACATACTTTGGCCTTCCGTAGTGCCAGGCGGCAGGCAGCGTGGTCCGCACCTAGCATCGTTTCTGGTATGAGAAAGATTGAGGCTTAGTCATAGTCGGAAAGCATTAGTTGGCCCAATATGGCCCAATATCCCCATATCACGCTGGATAAAACCATGTTGAGAGGATTGAAGCCCATTATGTCATGGTTCAAACCCATGTGTTGAGGATTAGACTTAGACCACACAAGCCGAAGAATTCCTGCAGCCCAAAGGCTAATCTTACCCGGTTACCAGTTGAAGCACGACATTATGGATGATGAGTGTGACTTGGGTTGGTGGGTGGATCTCAGAAGTTGTTGGTGAACCCTGTCAGAATATTATGTCAGAATACTTTGGAATTGAGAATGGAGGCCGAGTCATGCAGTACTCCGGAATTCTCGGAATATATTCTGTATGCATTCAATGCATCCCTTCCACAGGAGACCCCGTGGCCCGTGACATGATTTCTGTCCCAAACACGCCCGGCCAATTTCGTGTGTTCAGGTGACGGTGGCAAGGGCGCCGACGTCGTTGTCTCGGCCAGCACGGAGAAAGACACGTACGTGGCGCTCCTTGGCGGTGGTTGGTGAAGCAGTGTGAAGCACTCCAAATGGATCCAAATGGTTGGTTTTTTCCGACTTATTGGGCGACTTCGCAATTCTTATGTTTTTTGAAGCATTTTCGAGCCTCAAAACTGGGGAACACATGTAGCATCTCTAGCTCATCTGTGGGCATCTAAGTTGGCCACACTCGTACTTGGAGGTGCAGTTCCAGTGAACCGGTCGTGGATACATTTCACCAGGGGCACCATATCCCAGGAGGTGAATTCACCATGACAGTGGTGAGTTCACCTCAATGGTCAACATAATCCCCAACGTGATATTGTTCCTTCTAAAATCCCATGAAATTCTGGTGTTCACAGGTAAAATCCCATGGCTTTTTTCAGCCCACTCCGGGTTGGCCGCTGAAGAGGCTGGCTGGTATGGGATGCAACGACGTGTGCCAACAAGTTTCAACCCTTTCGGCAGCTCTGAAGCTCCTCGGCGGGTGCGGTGAGAGCGTCCTTATCTACGGCTTGAAGTGTTCACTGGTCCCAGTTGACCAGTTGTCTTTATTCTTGTATTGACTGTCAATCAGCTGCTAACTGAAGGTAGCTCCCTGATAACCTTGTAACTCTCAATAGTGAATTCTATTGGTGATGATTTGTTGCCGTTTCTGTGCTTAGAATGTCACCCCACACAAACACACACAGTGCCGTTTTCGTGCGGTCTAAAAAACGGTGATCAGCTGGGGGAAGAGGCCCTTCATTAAAGTCTAGGGACCCTCACCTGGCAGGTGGGGAAAAAGCTTTGAAACTGGGACGTAGGTGATATAGGCTATAGGTGTCTATAGGTGATATCTAAGAGAAAATGCGCATGCGGAGTGTCAGGGTGATGCTTGCGGGGCTTGAGGCTGCCATTCCTGAGCTTCTCTTGCCCATGTCCTGATTTCTCCAACGTGGCTGTCTATCCTCAGCTTGCTCGTCTTGGAAGTGTTCTGGAACCACGCTTGCCAGAGATCATGAGCGAGTTGAAGGCATGATTTGTGTTGTGGGAAGTCTATTTGATCAGTATAGATTACTCAATCATCCAAGTCATTAGACTCTTTTTTAGCATTGAAACCCATGATGACTTGGGGATCCCCGATTTTGAGAATTCCCTTAAAAAAAGCGGTTACATTCGATGAAACCAGCTGTATACCCATGATCATTTTTACCCTTGCCACCAGGTGAGGCATGAGTGGAACCATATCTTCGTTGTCTCTGGATTCTCGGCTTTCGCGTCACGATTTGATTCCCATCGCTTTGACCCTTAGAACAAAGGGTTGAACAAAGGGTTGAAATCGGTTGAAACACCACTTTCGTCCAACTTTGGATGTATTTGGATGTATTTGGGCAAGGTCCATCAACAATGGGATGTGAACGAAGTAGGTATTTGCTGAGATTTGGATGCTGACTGAATGGATAAACACATGGAGTCGTACAGGCAGCCTCCCATCAATTGGTGTGATTAGCCATGAAGGTTGAGTACCCAGAAACCAAAGTGGACAATGGTCGCTTGGAAGATGTTTTTTCATTAGCACCGTGGGTCGTTCCAACATGTATTGTGATGTAGCCAGCATGATGAGATTTCTTTTATTTTTTTCAATAAGTGCCAACCTCGTAAATTGCAAAAGTCCAGCTGGGTCTACCAAACCAATTGCAAATTAGAAATTTAGCATGACTTAGCCAGCCAAAATAAGACAAAACTAAACAGGTTTGCACATAAAGAAGTAGTGGCCAGCACCAAATGATAATTTTGCTCAGAAGAACTGCGTGTTGGGGAACCATCTTACATTGATTGTTGATAGATTTTGCTCCCAAGCTAGTTGGTGGTGTCAAAAGCTTCTTACACTTATACCATCCCATTTGGGATGACAGACCATCCTTGACATTTTCCCACATTGCCATTGGGCCATGGCCTGGAATCACACCATATATCAACATATCCAAAATTTTGTGGAAGTAAGGATAAACTATTCAGGTATAGATGTTTTTTTCGGTCCTAAAACCATGGTGTCCCGATGTTTCCCGTATGTCTTCCCGATTACAACAGTAAACATACACCAGCACGCTAGTAAAACATGTAATATGCTAATGTTTGTCATGCAATGTTTGTTCATGATCCAACCAGTGCCTCCCAAGGCCCTACCTGAACAATGTTCCCTGATTGTTGATGGTTCTCTGGCGTTTTACTCACGATCACTGGTTTTGTTTTTGCAATCAGATCCCAAAAAACTATCAGGTGTGGGGATGGCTGAACGTTTTCGTAACATGTTCAATCCCATTTTGCTAGACCCGTACTTATTGCGAATTAAGCGCTTTTATTTGGTTACAGTAAACTGGTCAAACCCATGTCTTTCGCAATTGGTGGAACAATCCTCGTAGCTTAAGACTATATTTTTTGTGGATTATGTAAGCAACTTTTCCGGGTCAAATCAACTTTTCTGGGTTAAATCCACATGTTCGTGGATCAACTCTACAACTTTTGTGGGTTAAATCCACATTTTTGATGGCTAAATCCACATTGTGTGTGTGAAATCCTTTTTGGCTTGTTAAGCCAAAGCCCTTGTGGGTTAACTGAAATTTTTGTAGGCTAAATTACATCCATAGTATTGCGGGTTAGGTCCACAATTTGTGCGGTTTAATCATGTTCAATACGCATTTCGTGCCTCCTATCCACAATTTTTGTGGGTTAGGTCCACTATTTCCGTGGTTTAAATCTACATGTGTGTGTGTGGTTTAAATCCTGTATTTGTTTGGGTTAAAGCAACATTTTTTGTTGGTTGTTTTAAGCCACAATATTTGGGGGGTTAAACAATTTTTCTTTGGTGGGTCAGACTACAAGGAAAAAAAAACATGTTTCTGGCTTAGCCCACAATTTATGTGGGTTAGACAACCACAATTTTGACGTGTCAAATCTGCAATTTTAATGTGTAGGACAAAACCAACTTTTGTTGTGAGTTAGAGAAATCGTCGTGTATTGTGGGTTATATGGTTATATAATGTTATATACATCAATTATATTCAATTATGTTTTAAAGACTTTGGTTGAACGCACTGTTCAGAGGCGATAGCTCCTACTCAGCAGAGGCCGAGCGCTACGCCACCTGGATATATGTGGGGCCTGTAGGGCCTCTAGGGCCTCCAGTGGCCAATGGATTGGCCAATGGATTGATATGTTCTTGTACCCTCTGGTAAACTAACATAGCTATTGAAAATTGCCATTTATAGTGGATTTTCCCATTAAAAATTGTAATTTTCCATAGCTATGTTAGTTTACTGGAGGGTAATGTTGGTAAAAGAATGCCATTGTTACCACCGATGACAGGGAATGGTAAACGTACCAGCTATAAAAATGGTGAATTTGGTGGTGGTTTATTACTGTCTTACCGACATTATGTGTTTTACATGTGAGTCACAGTCACAATGGTTGAAGACCACTTGAGTATTGAGAGCTTGTTGTCAGAGATGTGCACGAAACACTGTAAAGCGATATGGCCCTTCCCGTAAAAGCGAAAATGAGACAGAACACTGGAAAGCGATAGCCCCCCCTCAAAAAAAAAACGACCATGGTAATAGCACTACTCAGATGTAAAAAAAATTGACGGGAGCTCATATGTTTAATTTTTAATGGCATGGTCTATGTTCGTTGGAGAGAAGGTAATTGTCTACTTGTGGGTACTTTTGGTCGTTTTTGGACAACGTATCATAGCGAACTGGCGGGAGCGGGGATTCCTGGCGGACGCGAGAACTAGTGCATTCCATGCAAGACTTTGGAACAACGCAACGGCCGCAACGGTAGCAACTAGCCAGCAGGACATATTTTTTTGAATGAGGACGTAGTTAGAAGTTAGCTGCTGAGGTGGATATTTTGCAGAACGCTGGCCTGAGACCAACTTCTTTGAGCCCAGCTTTGGAGAACCATTTTGAAGCCATTGAGAAACTTGGCGAAACCCTGAGCCACTTGACCTTTCAGCGGCCATGTGGCAGCGTTTGAAGCCCTTGGGTTTCAGATGTTCCAGACGGTGGTAGATTGTGTTTGAAATCACCCTCTTATCTTATCTTGAAAAGTTGGCCTGATATAGGTTCTATTCACATCCACTCACTCTGGCGAGGCTATGTCCTTTGATCAGAATCATCCGAAAATGTGTGCTGAGGAATTTGATGAGAAGCATCAAGGATCAAAGCACAGGCGAGAGCACAGAAAATGCACATGCAGTTTTGGCATGTTGCAATTTTTACCAATTTTTACCACTTCTGTGGTTCCAAACTGTCCGCAGATGCAACCTCACGCGAACTCGCCATGAATGATGGTTGATACTGGGTTAGTAAAGCATCAACACAACTCTCCATCCAGGTGCTCAACATAGCCAGACTCGAAACGCCTGGAAAAGCTGGATACGGGCGAGTTCCATGCTGGTTCATCGTGATACTATGTGTTATCAATGGCCAGTGTTACATGTCAAAGTTGTCCAAAACATTCCAAAACAATGGGCTAAATGTGTAAATCCCAATTTGTTGGACAAATCCCATCTATTTTGACGATATCCCAACCGATACCCCCATGATATCCCCACAATATCCCCATGGACGGTTGCTCTGAAATATTCCAAGAAACGCGGCCAGGGGAGCAGCGTGTGGTCTTAGTGGTGGGCGACGAAACCTTCTTCCGATGCCTGATTTGCGCTTCGATCACTGCCAGGCTGGGCCATATAGTGGGCTGGGCGTGGCCGATCACAACGGATGACCTCATTATTTAATGAGGTGTAAACCTTCCGATTTGAGGGGTGCCCTGTTTTCTGACCAAACCGAAATGAGAAATGCATTGAAGCGACAACTCGAAAGAAACCCTGAGTTTTCCCGAATTCTTGGGTTTGAACTTCGAACCAAGACCAGCGGCAATTATTTCACCAATAGAACGACGGATATAATCAGTTGATTGAGTAACATATGGCCACCCTCGAAGCCATGGCATGCTTAAGTCTTGGGCTGGTGTCACATCCCAATGTTTGTGTATTTGAGCCGTTGTCTGTAAACTGTCTATTGAAGTCGCATGTGCAACAGCAGATTCTTCGATAGCAGTTCAACAGTTGGGATGATCATCCCAATACCCTCTGGTAAACTAACATAGCTATTGAAAATGGCCCATCTAATTTATAGTTGAGTTACCTATTAAAAGTGGTGATTTTCGGTAGTAATGTTAGTTTATCAGAGGATACCCAAATTGACCAATCAGTTGGATCCGGGTGGTTTTTGATTATTTGGATGCTGCATAAGTTGGTTCCCCATGCTGAGGATCCTCGTTGTTGCTACTTGCTGTAAATCCCACAGTTTGTTACGCAATATTATACACACGTAAAGTATCTCCCAGCAAATTCTTTACTTTTCTTGAGTTTTCTCCATTTTAATTGGATTGGTATACCCACCTAATAACAAGGAAATGAAATTTGCTTTTGGGGTAAAAAGCCATTTGTTTGCTGAGTCCAACTCCGAATTTGGATCATTTCAGGTAGCCCCTTGGGGTCAGCCACTTCCAAAATCTGGTCACCAGGCTCCAAAGGGGTCTGACGTGGATCTCCTTCGGGGCTCAGAGGTGGGAGTTGCGATGGATGGGGATGGGTCAAAACCTATTGTTACTATATTTGTGGGGAATAAACATGCATTTGCAAGCTATTTTGATGTTCACTGTTCACTAGGTACCAGGGTTTTGACTCATAGCCCTATATTTGTGGGGAATAAACATCCATGAACCAGCTATTCTAGGGTAGGCTACTAGGGTTTTGACAAAAAAAATGCCATATGATACTATGTTACTATGTGTGTCTATCTGTATACCATCCGGCAATCAAACGTGAGAATTGGAAATCCCCTACAAATTGGTATTCAAATGGAAACATTATTTATACAGTATACATGGGTTATTTTCCATTGCCATGTTTGTTTCCCGGAGGGGGTATACGAATACATATATATATATATATGTATATACAATATGTGCAAATAATATATAGACACATTTTTCTATGCGTATAAAATATTAGATGTTGTTTAATCTGCTCATGGTTTGATTCATACATCGCTTCATTGATTGATGCTTGATCGACTGATTCAATGTTATGTGTGAATTCATTGTTCGGTTCCTTCAGCAATTACCATTGCAGAATATACATATAATATATATATATGCTATATATATATATATATACATATGCAATCATATACCAGTATTCATGCTCTTGTTTGGGATCCTGCTGCCGGCATCCATGATTGATATGCAGCGCTGAAAAGACAACGCACAGAACTAGAATCCACAAGATCTGACTTGGTCCATGAATATGCTGCAACAACAATGGCAATAGATGGTTGTTGATGGTGACATAACAAACAACCATGGAAAAAGTTCTGCATATGGATATGTGCACATTTGCATGTGCACACACACACGCACATATATATATATACATATGTATATATATATATATACATATATACATGAATATATATACATATATATATATATACATATATACATACATATATACATATATATATATACACATATATATACATATATATATATACATACATATATACACATATATATACACATATATATATACATATGTATATATATATATATATGTATATATACATATACATATATATATATACATATATATATATATATTTATTATAAATACATACATATATATATATATACATGCTCAGAACATTTACACACTCACTTTTACTACTACTTTATACGATTATATGTGATACAACGGTCCTGGAGTGGACCGGAAACAACATTTAAATTTGACCAGCCGAAGCCCGGGATGTTGCCAAGCAAAACCTGAGACAGGGCTGAGTGGTGGAAGAAGTCAGACCTTTCCACCTCCGCACAGAGGCCACGTTGGTGACATTGGGACTGGGGTTTCTCAGGAGCCTGAACCAAGTGACCGGGTCAAAAATGTCCTGATTTATGATGGTCCTTGATGGCTGATCCTTACTGTAACCATTCTGTTTCTAAGCCCATGTTTGATTGATTTTGACATGGGTCTTGTATGGTTTTGTTGATTTTTGAGGAGTTTAATCGCTGTCCCCAGCATTTATGTTGCTCATGGTACTGTATTACAATTTGCGTATGGTTTATGAGGGTTTAGGATCATGCTTTGAGGATTGGTCCCTCCCTTTTTGAGAGAGCCCACATTCTTTGTTCATTTTCCTATGTTCTCCCGAATGTTCAAAAACCACCAGAAACCATCTTTTAGTAGGGGATGCGATGACCTGCAACGACATATTTGGGACCATTTAGGCGACTCGCATTGGTCAACGCCCCCTGGTGTCGAGGCAGTGGCTGGCGGAGACAGCTGGAAGCTTCCAACTCGTGGCTTGGAACTTGATCTCGACACTTGTTTTGGGCAACATACCCTCTGGTAGACTAACATAGCCATGGAAAATTACCATTTTTAATCGGAAAATCCACTATTTCTATGGCCATTTTCAATAGCTATGTTAGTTTACCAGAGGGTATTTGGGAATGCTGTCATTTTTTTTGCTGGCCGCGTGTCGAAATGTAAGGCCCCGATCCAGAACCTGGACCCATAGGTAATCCATAGCCCGGATCCATACAGAAAAATGACACGTTGCACTTATACCGGACCACTTCAACATGCCTTCTCAATAGGTCCGGATCAAA
This sequence comes from Symbiodinium sp. clade C Y103, assembly GCA_003297045.1. Classification (NCBI taxonomy): domain Eukaryota; class Dinophyceae; order Suessiales; family Symbiodiniaceae; genus Cladocopium; species Cladocopium sp. clade C. The sequence goes on along the minus strand of BGPT01002170.1, from coordinate 16,898 downwards.
CCTCTTGTGCGTATCTCACTCATTCCATACATCTGGATCACCCCAGAACGATCCATACCTGTTTTTTGAGCCATACCAAATCTAGACCAATATTACTTTCAAAATCTATAACATATACATACATATCTATCTATCATTATCTATCATTATCTATCATTATCTATCATTATCTATCATTATCTATCATTATCTATCATTATCTATCATTATCTATCATTATC
>BGPT01002170.1:1326-13612 GCA_003297045.1 Symbiodinium sp. clade C Y103 | reverse complement strand
ACACGCTGCAGCTTTTACGCACAGATTTTTTTACTCAAAGAGGCCTTTGCAGACAGCAGCGTTTACGCACAGGGGCCTTTACTTACAGGCGCTTTTACCTACGGAAACTTTTATACAGAGAGGCTTTTGCGCAGACAGGCTCTTACACACAGACGCCCTTACACAGAGACTTTTTCGCGCAGAAGCTTATATGCACGCGCCCAAAACCACTGTGTTCACAGCATCTTGAAAACGCGTGGAGTTTTTTATACCAGNTTTTGCACCGAGACCTTTTTTTACACGCGGCTTCTTTTGCACCCAGATGCTTTTAAACAGAGAAAGTATTACACTTACACAGGCCAACTTTTACACACATAATTTTTATCAATTTTTTGCACTGCCGCTCTTTCCTTTTCCTCACAACGTTTTTTTGCCACCTGCAGCCATTCTTTCTACTTCCCTTCTCGATTGCCTACCTTTCGTGTTCCCCTTCTCAAGTNCGCTCTTTCCTTTTCCTCACAACGTTTTTTTGCCACCTGCAGCCATTCTTTCTACTTCCCTTCTCGATTGCCTACCTTTCGTGTTCCCCTTCTCAAGTTGATATATTTCACGAAAATTGTTGCAGGTCCTCAGAGATTACGGTGATAGACTTCTTACAATCCTTCAGCATCTATCTACTTCTCACCATTTGGGGGGGGTTCGGGTGGCACTGTGACATCTTTCTCCCGCATGTCATGTTGTGGTACGGATGTGTCAGAGCTTCAGCCAGTGCGTGGGACCACTATGATGCTCCTTCCGAATCCGGGCAACCGACAGTGTTTGACCGCAATATCAGTCCTTATATTAGTTCCTGCTCCATGGTAAAAAGGTAGATGACGTTTGCAGGTGTCCTGACAGAGCTCTACGTCACGGAGCTGAAAGATGCGTTGATCACGGTGGATGGAGATGAAAGACACCTGGCTTTTTCAAACATTGGTTTGGTGGGGCTGGTACCCTCCAGTAAAGATACAAAAAGCTGTATATTGAAATTGAAATCAATAGGTTTCCCAATGGGAAAGCATTTGCATTCATGGTGGAATTTCCGTATTTGTGCTAGTTTAGTGGATAAATTCAAGATGTATATAATCAAACCAGCAACAAAAATGGGGGTTGCTGGCTTTAATGAATTACAGTCTATAGTATCTACAGTATGTTGTAGTTATGGTCCATAACCAGCTGGTTGTTTTTCTAAGCCAACACTAACACGTGGGATGATGCTGGCTTTGACAGATGAACCAACAATAGAATCGGTGAAAGTGAGCCAACGTAATTCATTTGTAGCACAATGGATGTATATATATGATAATATATATATATAACAATATATATATATATAACAATATATATATATATATGATATATATATATATATATCATATATTTATATATATATATATTATATATGATATATATGAATATGATATATGTATGTATATATATATATATGATATGTGTGTGTGTGTTTGCAGCAGGTAACCGGTTAAAGAACTGCAGAGTATAGGGTGTATATCATGAACGAGCAGAGGTGTTGCCAGCCATCAATTGTGTTATAGTCATCATAGTGATGTTGCACCCAGATGATGAATATGTCTACAAACCTGGCAGGACACTGGAAAGCAAACCCACAACGCACCTTATGGAGGGTCTCGTTTGCTAAGTTTCTAAATGGTGTTCTTTTAAAGCTTCCTGGGCCTTCAAAATTGTCATGTTCCGCTTTCTGAGCCTCTATCAAATTGTTTATGTTCTTCCGCTTCCTGGGCTTCTAAATTGTCAATTTCAGTTTCCTGGGTTTCAAGTTGATAGGCTTCTAAAATGGTCGTTGTTAGTTTCTCAGGCTTCGTTTTTTGTTCCATGAGCCTCTTGCCCAAGCTCTGTTGACGCCCCAAAAGTGGGCCCCCTAGATGCGCTCAAGCGCGGCATCCTAGAACTTGAAGCCCCAACCCACAAGCCACTGCGTATTAGCCGGTGTTTTGAATCATGTTGACCTTCCACAAGATAATTACTTATGGTTGGCGTTGGGCGTAGAATCTACCTAACATTTACCATCAGAAAGTTCCAGCTGCGGGCAACATCTACCATACATGGACAGTGTGGAAATCCAAGGGATGTGTATGTGAGCAAGCTTCAGTCTGACCACCGCAGGTTATCATCAAGCCCATCGAGAGTGGCATCCAATCTATCGTTCCCTGCTCTACCGGAGGCTGGAGCAGCAACCATGAGAAATATCCACTTCACCTTTAGTTGCTTGTTTTGAAGTGTGAAGAGTTGTTGTTGGTTTCAGGACAACATATGCTTCATCCATTAAAAGTTCATTTTGCAAGAGGTCAAATAGCATCCATGCCATTCATACCATTCTTGCCCAAATCTTGTTTTCCATCCATTGCCGTTCGCCACTGCAGCTCTGAATTTTGTTTGTCTGAAGTAAGGCATCCCTAACTTCACTGGCTAATCATCAGTTTCTCAGTTTCCAATGGCAAAACAAATTCGGTCGGTCATACCTCATGTTCAGACACAGCCAATACCCTCTGGTAAACTAACATCACTATGGGAAATCACCATTTTCAATGGGAAAATCTACGAACTTTCTATGGCCATGTTCAATAGCAAACCGTTGAATTACCAGAGGGTAGGTTCCATGCAGGAAGTATTATGACATCTTCTTCTTCGACCTCGAAGGGAACATGATTTATTCGGTCTACAAGGCACGGGGCTGCAGCATGGAGAGTGCCCGTGGCGCCCTGATAACTTGGGGGGATGATTGAGAAACACTTATTCACAGGCACTATATGAATTATAAGTATCATATTATCTAATAATATTTATATATTCTGTATATATATATATATGTATGATTAGTGTTTTTAGTATTGATATCATTGTTTTGGTAGTAGTTTCATCAGTAATTATGATTACTGTAACTATGCTCATGTTTTCAGGTGTACATTGTGAACACGAAGGGCAAAACAACATCTTACTGGTGCTTAGTAGGGCATGGGGGTTGCTGGGATGATTATTTTCATGGTTATTATAGGTCATTCCTTCATTCCCAGCACCAGCAAGACATTGCATGGTGCACAAAACTTCGGTGAGTCCAGGAATCTGACTTTGCCACCAACTTCGCAGCGGCCTCGAATGGACCATGGCAGCCCGGCCAAACAGACCAAGCCACCGGGGATCATCATCTTTTTTTGGACGTGGCAGGTTTGGAAAGCTATACCCTCTGGTTATGACTAACATAGCCATGGAAAATCCCCGTCCCCTACAAATGGAGGTTTTAATGGGAAAATCATCAAACATGGGGCATTTTCCATGGCTATGTTAAATAACCAGTGGATAACTATATATATATATGTATATATGTAAGCCGTTTGAGTATGATCCCAAGTGACGTTGTAGATGGGGTTCACCACCATGTGTTAGCAATTAGGCTATGACCCCTGTAGCTATGGTAATTCTTGTGCCCATGGACTGGAGCTGCATCCCCAAGTGGCACATCGAACAAACATGACCAAATTCGGCCCTAGGGTTATGAGAATTTGTTTGGTAGAGACTGGGATGTTAAAAGTGAATGGTTTTTGCATTTTTTTGCGAGAAATTTGCATTTTCCATTTGCAAAAAAAATGCGAAAAACTTGCAACCATTTTCCTGCTTGCAAAATATTTGCAAAATATTTGCAAACAATTTGCAAAATATTTGCAAAACATGCAAAAAATGCAACAAACATTGTTTTTTTCGAGTTTTGCTGTCGTTTTTGCTTGTTTTGCAAAAATTTTGCAAATATTTTGCAAATATTTCGCAAATTTCCTACACAAAAAACGTTAAAAAGGTCGAAAGGGTCTCTAAGACGGGCCTTATGACAATTTGCAAAATTTTTGCAAAATATTTGCAAAAAAATTGCAAAAAAATTGCAAAATCTTTGAAAAATGTTGCAAAAAATGCAAAAAACATTGTTTTTTTTCGAGTTTTGCTGTCGTTTTGCTTGTTTTGCAAATATTTTGCAAATGTTTTGCAAATATTTTGCAAATATTTTGCAAATATTTCGCAAATTTCTTAATGTTTTTTGCAATTTTTCCAGCTTTCCCAGAGATTCTGCCCGGAAATGACAATTTGCAAAATTTTTGCAAAAAATTTGCAAAATATTTGCAAAAAAAAAGCAAAATCTTTGAAAAATGCAAAAAAATTGCAAAAAATGCAAAAAAACATTGTTTTTTTTCGAGTTTTGCTGTCGTTTTTGCTTTTTTTGCAAATATTTTGCAAATATTTTGCAAAAATTTTGCAAATATTTTGCAAATATTTCGCAAATTTCCTAGTGTTTTTTGCAATTTTTCCAGCTTTCCCAGAGATTCTGCCCGGAAATGNTTTGCAAATATTTCGCAAATTTCCTAGTGTTTTTTGCAATTTTTCCAGCTTTCCCAGAGATTCTGCCCGGAAATGACAATTTGCAAAATATTTGCAAAACAATTGCAAAATATTTGCAAAATATTTGCAAAATGTTTGAAAAATGCAAAATATTTGCAAAAAATCCAACAAACATTGTTTTTTTCGAGTTTTGCTGTCGTTTTTGCTTGTTTTGCAAATATTTTGCAAAATAAAACGTTTATAAAACGTTTATAAAACGTTTATAAACGCAAATTTCCTAGTGTTTTTTGCAATTTTTCCAGCTTTCCCAGAGATTCTGCCCGGAAATAACAATTTGCAAAATTTTTGCAAAATATTTGCAAAAAAATTGCAAAATCTTTGAAAAATGCCAAAAAAATTGCAAAAAATGCAAAAAACATTGTTTTTTTTCGAGTTTTGCTGTCGTTTTTGCTTGTTTTGCAAATATTTTGCAAATATTTTGCAAAAATTTTGCAAATATTTTGCAAATATTTTGCAAATATTTCGCAAATATTTCGCAAATTTCCTAGTGTTTTTTGCAATTTTTCCAGCTTTCCCAGAGATTCTGCCCGGAAATGACAATTTGGTTTTAAAAACGTTTTATATTGCAAAAAAATTGCGAAATATTTGCAAAATATTTGCAAAATGTTTGAAAAATGCAAAATATTTGCAAAAAATGCAAAAAGCATTGTTTTTTTTCGAGTTTTGCTGTCGTTTTTGCTTGTTTTGCAAATATTTTGCAAATATTTTGCAAATATTTTGCAAATATTTCGCAAATTTTAGTGTTTTTTGCAATTTTTCCAGCTTTCCCAGAGATTCTGCCCGGAAATGACAATTTGCAAAATTTTTGCAAAATATTTGCAAAATATTTGCAAAATGTTTGAAAAATCCAAAATATTTGCAAAAAATGCAAAAAACATTGTTTTTTTTCGAGTTTTGCTGTCGTTTTTGCTTGTTTTGCAAATATTTTGCAAATGTTTTGCAAATATTTTGCAAATATTTTGCAAATATTTCGCAAATTTCCTAGTGTTTTTTGGTTAAAAAGGTCGAAAGGGTCTCTAAGACGGGCCTTTAGACAATTTGCAAAATTTTTGCAAAATATTTGCAAAAAAATTGCAAAATATTTGCAAAATATGTGCAAAATCTTTGAAAAATGCAAAAAATGCAAAAAACATTGTTTTTTTTTCGAGTTTTGCTGTCGTTTTTGTTTTTTTGCAAATATTTTGCAAAAATTTTGCAAAAATTTTGCAAATATTTTGCAAATATTTCGCAAATTTCCTAGTGTTTTTTGCAATTTTTCCAGCTTTCCCAGAGATTCTGCCCGGAAATGNCGCAAATTTCCTAGTGTTTTTTGCAATTTTTCCAGCTTTCCCAGAGATTCTGCCCGGAAATGACAATTTGCAAAATTTTTGCAAAATATTTGCAAAACAATTGCAAAATATTTGCAAAATATTTGCAAAATGTTTGAAAAATGCAAAATATTTGCAAAAAATGCAAAAAACATTGTTTTTTTCGAGTTTTGCTGTCGTTTTTGCTTGTTNCAAATATTTTGCAAATATTTTGCAAATATTTCGCAAATTTCCTAGTGTTTTTTGCAATTTTTCCAGCTTTCCCAGAGATTCTGCCCGGAAATGACAATTGGCAAAATTTTTGCAAATATTTGCAGAAAAAATGCAAAATATTTGCAAAATATTTGCAAAATATTTGCAAAAATGAATCCTTCATTTTCGAGGCACACCTCTAATTTGCAAAAAAAATGCAAATTCAAAATGCAAAATGAACCTGCCATACAAAAAAAATGCAAACCAAAGTTGCAAAAAAAATGCAAAAAAAANGCAAATTCAAAATGCAAAATGAACCTGCCATACAAAAAAAATGCAAACCAAAGTTGCAAAAAAAATGCAAAAAAAACACAAAAACCAAAAACAAACCTTTCCCAATGCCTACCAGGGACGCACTCTCATAACCCTAGGGATCATGATCCATCAATTCGGAACGTGAATTGAATCTATGTCTATGTATCATTAATTAAGAACCGCCTATTTAACGTATTTTTACTAATGGTAGTGTGTGGATGTGCATACTAATACAATCTAATACATATATATATAATCAATTATAATCGTATACATAATTATATATATATATGTAGATACCGTAAACATGTTAATAACATTGATAAAGCAAGAACACATATAAACTTTAGCCATCACTCCAATGTCTGGCACGTATATCTATAGTTTATGGGGTCATACGCCAACAAAAAAACTGGCGGGGCACCACCGGCACCACCATCTTGCCGCAACGGATCGCGTCACGGTGCGTCCCAGGAGGGATTCAAGCCTTGGTCAGGTCTATCAGGAGACTGTTGGATGGGAGGATTCGGGCAGTCCCAGAACATCCACGGGGTATTTTGAAGATATCCCCATTGATTGTTTGAATATCAATGAATATCAGGATATTCCCTTAAATGAACTTGAAAGTGAATTAATTAGTATAATTGTATTTTATCCAGAATTCCGTCGACTGGCTTGTGGCTTCATGATATCCTGGGATATCTGATCCCGTTTGACCTGATGTTTGCCCAGTTGCTTGATCACTCAATTGCCAATGCGACTGGGATTTCGCAGGAGGCTTTGTCAAACCCAGACGACATTCGCATCTTGAGCTGAGTGTAGGATTGGAAGTGGGTGCCAATACCAAGGCGGATGTATAAAATGAATCAAAATGATACAACATGATACAAAATGGTGATATTCACCCACAAGAACAAGCTGGGGACGGAAGCAGAGCATCTTGTTCTTGATTCTAGACAGCTTCTAGCTGGAACTTCTCTTGCGGGAGCTTCACACCTCTTTCTCAGTGGTGTTTCATCTTTGGTTCAGGTTCATATCCAACAGATACACAATTCCGGAGCAGGTATTTGGACCTCAAATCGCATGTCTCAAGCTCCAAACACGCCCTTTCGGAGGCACTTTAGGATCCGAACAATATTTGCCTGCTTTGAACATGCCTCAAGTTACTAAGAAAAACATCAATCACAGTTTTCTACACCCTAATTATGTTCCACTTAACGATCATGTTTATGAACATTCAAGAGATCCTCCAAGACCAAAATCGTTTCAGGGGAACCCTTTCTTAGACTACAGTTTTAATTACTTATATACTTTGACTTGCAATTTTCTATGGAGATTTGTCAGCCGTTAGCCCAATCAGCTGAAAAAAAACAACATCTAAGATGATGTGCTGGCCAGTAGTTTTTGCCGCCTCTCTGGTCGGTTCAAAAATTCCTGATTTTGGCCGTTTAGACCCACCATTGCGGTTCACTCATCCCGGCACCTGGTGGATGATTGGTTGGGGTGTTAGATTACCCAATACACGGGGGAAAAATAATAGTCCATGAGCTGGGAATCCTGTTCTCAACCAACCAGTACTTCATGGAATGACAGGTTGGGAAAACCCAACGGTATCGCCAGATTATTGCTGATATTCCCCGCCGTAGCCTCATTCGTATCCCCATTTTCTGCAGGGCTTTTGCAACAGAGGCAAAAAAAGTAGATGATGTTTATTGATTGTTCACCATTCAAAGATATTCATAATATGAAAAACCTTTGAAAACTCCGATTTATAAGCCATTTCACCATATTTTCACCATGTGTTCATCATTTTTTCGGGCATTTCACCATAGTTTCATCCACATTTCCCAGCTCTTCCCGTGGATTTCACCCTAAGACTACGCGGACTTCGCAGCCTACGGTCCCAGTGGCGGTGCAGAGGCGGCCTTCTTCGCCACGGGGGTAAGACACTAGGACCGTTATCGGGTGATACCCTCTGGTAAACTAACATAGCTATGGAAAATGGCAATTTTTAGTGGTTTTTCATGGTTTTTCCCATTAAAAATGGTGATTTTCCATAGTTATGTTAGTTCACCAGAGGGTAACTGGAGGTTTCCATACATTGGGTTTGTCTGAAAACCCACATGAGCGTACCATAAAATGTATGGTTTACAATGGACAATCCATCTATAACTGGGATTTGTTGTTGGAACATGATAAGAAAAATACATAATTACATAGTGGGAATATCCCCAACTATAGCTATTTCATGGGGAACATGATAAGAAACGAATGGATTAGGGGTACCCAATTTTCAGACAAACCCACATGGGGGTACCATAAAATGGACAGTCCATCTAGAACTGGATGATTTATGATGATTTGGAGGGTACCCCTGTTTTAGGAAACCCCCAACTGGGAAACTCATCTATAAATGATCCATATAGCCATATGTTGGTGATTATGACGATGTTTAGAAATGATTGATGGATGAAACAGACTAATTTACCCAGATGTACAATTTGGCGATGTTCCCTAGCTATGTTTGGGGATATGATTGGATTTTTCTATATATTGGGGGATTCGCTATAGTTGGATGTGATTACCAGAGGATAAGCAATATGTCTATTTGGGATTTGCAATTGGGATTTTACATGATTGAATCATCAAACATGTGGGGAAAATGATGTATCTGGAGAAATCATCGACATGGTATAGAACAGGAATCATGATGGGAATCATGATGGGAATATACTGGGAATTGCTATAGTTGGGAATATGCTTCGGTGTTTATTTGTATAAATTCAACTATAGCGACCTCAAGCCGTCACCTGGCTGGAATCATTTCCAGAAGCTTGCCACAGGTAGCCATGATCTAGATTTAATTGGGATTAAATCATAAAACAATAGGGGGATATAGGATGTAGTCGATGAATGGTTGTTGATTAGTTGTTTGATGTGGTTACTGTAACCATGATCTATATATTGGAGGTTTAACAAGCGGTTTAACCATCAGGATCCTTCAAGAGCATGGTAGGATCATGGAACTTGGGAACAATTGTGATTGGGATAAACATGGGCATTTTTTGTTGGGGTATCATGGACATAACTATAATGGGTTACTATACTGTAACAATGATTTACAGGCGGTTTTACCCATCAAGAATATGGTGGTATAACTGACAAATGTTTTTGCATGATGGTTGGTTGATTAGTTCGGGCGCTGGCCTACCCCTTATATATTGGATATAATCCAACAACTTGGAAACCCTGTCAACCAACCAGTACTATGAATGAATGGGCCGGCACATGAATTAGTCTCGCAGTATCCCAGACTTGACGAAAAGAAAGTTACAGGATTTTAAAGGAAGCCCGATGTTTGATCATTAAGAAAACCAATTCAAAACCATATGGTTTGTTGAACATTGCCCCCCTAAACCTAACCTACACCCAGGGAAATTTCCCTAGGCCCTAAAGCAACCAAACAATGCAAGTCAGTGTTCCATTGCAATTCTTCCGCAGTCTCTGGATAGTGGCATGCGTTGCAACAGTTCCCAAGGGCCCCAACTTCTTCCAGTGCCTGAGGGTTGCAATTAGATACTCCGGGATTGGCATCTCCAACAACAGTTTGATCCATGTGCCGAACAGCAAGGCCAGACATATTCAACCATGACTCCCTTCTGAACGCCCTACAAACCCCACACACCCCTAGAAAACTCATGGAACCAAGGAGACAGCACCGATCAGCTCATCGGAGTCTATGCCATTCAGCTGCCTCCCGATTACGTGAAATCCATTGAGGCGGGGCCAAGGGCGCGCTATATCGTCATATAAGTTATATATGCAGGGTATGGCATGGTTTCATACATAGAGAGATCTGTAAATTCTTTAAATCATTCACAATATGATACAATAGGTACATGCCCGTCTTCAGCTTCTGTTGAACTCTCTGAGATGGTCGTGAGAGAGAGAGAGAGAGATATATATATATACATTGCATGAATGAATCGCTTTCAATAATGTTACTCTCTCTTTCTATCTGCATATAATATACTCTTGTATATAGACACATATGTGCGCATCAATGCATGGTGGTTTCTTCTAGAGATGGCATTTGAATGATGCTGTCTATTTGGCTCATGCTGGCTGCAGATGACTGCAGAATTATGGATAAAAAAAAATACTATGAAATATGTCCGTGAATAAGATGTTTAAATCCCCTGGGGTGAGAAGTTGTTTAGCTCAAATCGGGGTCTCAAAATTTCACGGAATGATTGATAGGTAACTTTTCGTTCCACATGCACGTTTCCATCCATCCTTTGCCAGTGGGGGAATCAAAGCAAAGAGCGGCTGTTTGGTGATTCATTTTACCTGCTAAGTGGACTAAACAGTAACAACAAATAATTCCGTCTGAGTTGGGACATTATGTAAACTATCCAGCAATGATGAGTAAATCTTCCGAATTTTGACTATCCCAAGCTATCCCAGCAACTCCGCCTGTTGCCGTTACTACCATGGCCAGCAGTTTCCATCGCAGGACCAAGTGCCCGAGTGTTCATTGGAGGCCATCAACGCGGCATATGAAGGCTGGGAAAAAAAACAGAGGGGCTATAGCAGAAAAAAACATATACACCTTTGATGTTTTTTTTTTTTGCCGGGTATTAGCTGGCACATGAATAAATCACAAATATCACAGTTGGCAGCGGCTCGACTGCTGAGCTTGGCTGACTTTGCCTTTTTAGTTGGCAGAGGAAAAAAGTACCTTGCCTCTCACTCGAAGTTTTCAATGAAGGATGCAGTTCACTTGGACACGCAGATGTCACCACCACAGATCATGGATCATCACACATCTACCTCATAGAAGAAGCGTCCCCAAGTACTTTCGTAGTGAATTGCTATAGTTTCTACCTCAAGACTGCTTTGGTTAAATTTAGCTGTTCACTCTTTTCACTGCATCTAATTTTATAAGGTTGTCTTGTTTTCCATCGGTGAAAACAGATGATGTTCCAGATTGATCACTTTTTTCAGGGTTGAAGCCACCGAGCAGCCTCTGGTAGATCCATAGCCCATCTTGGATCGCCAGTGCCATTGAACAACTCCTCACATTTAGGGTTGCATGTATATTGTCAACCATGGATTAATAACCCCCTAGGCCCTAGGCTGTTTGATTGGGAGGGTACCACTTAAGTATCAGATTATGACTGTTGGGGAAGCACGCCCCTTAATTAGTAAACCATCGCATATTAATCCAGGTTGACATTACCCAATATATTTGCCATGTACCGTTGGTAAATCGCCACTGATGCTTGGTAAAAGAAACCCCGGTTTGTTGATAAATGTTCCATTTGCAGCATGTTGTTGGCATGTATCCAAGATGAAACCACACACATCCACAAACCATACTTTTATCAGAGTAGTTACAGAGTGTTCAGTCTGCCACCCAGCATGAAAGACAAAAAAACACCTGTTGACTTTTATCCAGGGGGCTCGCTGTTTTTAACTATTTTTGGGTAACTCCTAATTAATCCTTGAATCCGCAGCTGAGATTATTCATAATGCCTGCTTATTGGACTTCCTAAGGGAGGGCTAATTATTTTAGGATTTTTTTTGGATCAGTTTCGTTTTTTTTTTTTGGATTCCTGCTTTCCTGCTTCTCTGCTTTTCTGCTTCTCCCCTGTTTTGCTTTCTCTTGCTTTTCCTGCTTCTCTGCTTTTCTGCTTCTCCGCTTTTTTGCTTTTCCTGCTTTTCTGTTTTTCTGCGTTTCTGCTTCTCTGCTTTTCTGCTTCTCCGCTTTTTTGCTTTTCTGCTTCTCTGCTTTTCTGCTTCTCTGCTTTTCTTGCTTCTTTGCCTTTCTGCTTCCCTGTTTTTCTGCTTTTTGCTTTTCTGCTTCTCTACTTTTCTTGCTTCTTTGCGTTTCTGCTTCCCTGTTTTTCCGCTTTTTGCTTTTCCTGCTTCTCTGCTTACCTTCTACTTCTACTTCTTCTTTTTCTGCAGTCATGCGTTTTTGCTGCTCTGCTTCTTCGTTACTGTCTCTTGGTGCCAACTTGGTGCATTGC
>BGPT01002169.1:48965-103924 GCA_003297045.1 Symbiodinium sp. clade C Y103 | reverse complement strand
CCAATGGCGCCGCTTCCGTCCCTCAGTGCCATGGTGTTTTGCTGTTTCGGAAGCGCCTGCCAGGAAGTCATTTTGGACTTGTTTTTCTAGGGCTCAGAATGTAACGTTAGAGACCGCGGCCTGTGGCCTGGAGGTTCCAATGGCGAGCGCGACATCGAAGCCGCAGCGGTGCACACGGCATTCAAGCTCCGAGCCGTGTTGCTGTTTAGAGACANGAGCGCGACATCGAAGCCGCAGCGGTGCACACGGCATTCAAGCTCCGAGCCGTGTTGCTGTTTAGAGACATGTTGTGGTTGCTGTTGTTGTTGTTGTTGATGATGATGATGATGATGATGAGGAGGATGCGGATGATGCTGCTGATGCTGATGCTGATGCTGATGCTGATGCTGATGATGATGATGATGATGATGATGATGATGATGATGATGATGATGATGATGAGGATGAGGATGATGATGAGGATGATGCTGATGATGCTGATGCTGCTGCTGCTGCTGATGATGATGATGATGCTGATGATGCTGATGATGATGATGATGATGATGATGATGATGATGGCCCCTACTCGCCGCCCCAGGGCCAACACCCCTGGGGTCGGCGGCAGGGGGCGGCAGCCCTTAANTGATGATGATGATGATGATGATGATGATGATGGCCCCTACTCGCCGCCCCAGGGCCAACACCCCTGGGGTCGGCGGCAGGGGGCGGCAGCCCTTAAATTTTAGCTGGTTTCCTGCTGAAATTGCTTTCATCGCAAAAGACTCAAAATACCCATCCAGTCCTTTTCAAATGGGTTACACCCTCAGTTACGCAGTAGTAAAACGAACCGGTGCGATCCTCCCAGCAACTCCGACCGCATCTTTTTCCGCTTCGATTCCGTGCCAGAGTCTGAGTGCAAGTGCCACGGCCATGCGCATGACCAACCCTTTTGTAGTTGAAGGTGTTCATCTTTCTGGGGAGATCATGAATGATAATGATTTCTGATACCTGACACCTTAACAAACATGGGCAATCTCATTGGGATAATGCGCTAAAAGTGTAGATAAGGACCAAGAATCCCAGCGTGAGCTGGTTCTGGATATTTTTGGGGGACCGACTTCCAGGTATGGTCTACCATTGAGTTGACGGATTTTAGATATATGAATGAACACACACACACACACCACATGCGTATGCTCTTGTTGAATTGCATCCTATCTTGCTCGTTAATGGTTGTTCCACACATTTTCAGGAGGCCCCAAACAAGATAGAACAGCTTTTCCAGATTGTTGGAGATCAGGTGTACTTCTTCATCCTCATCATTTCCAAGTTTCCAACTTTGTCTAGCGATGTCTTTTGGTGCTTTTCAACAGCAGCTGGTCATCATTAGCCAGGTCCAGCGGTCTCCGGCTATCGCCTTCATTTTTGAGGCGTCGAAAAAACGCTGAGGGGATGTGACCAACAGCGCTCCTCCTGCTGGACCAACAGGGGGAGAATTCCTTTTTTCCTCCTTGGGGGGTTCAAACATGTTCAATCAATGTGAATCTAGGGACAAATCTGTCGTTGCGTCCAATGAGACTCTGGCGCATGGAGGGATCATCAGCATCAACCATCTGTTGATGTTTTTTGATGTTGTTTTTTTGGCGTGGGAAGTCGCTAATCGCTAACCATCACTAACCTCTGGTAGGGTTTCAAAAAAATCGTCAGCTACCGGCCGACATGGTCATGGCTACTACCCAATCAGAAAGGATCCAGGATCACCCAAGTGAGGGAACCCCCCTGTATGTTACTGATGCCATTCCGGTTTTTCTGGGGCAAATTCATTGTGCTTTCACTTTTGGTGGTCAAATCGTCATGTGAACTTGGACGTTTATCTCATCCCCAAACGTCTGAAAAAATCTTGAAGCGCTGCAGAAAGGACCTGAACTTCTGAACTCAGCCACATCTGTCCAGAATCGAGCCAAGGGTTTGCATAAATAAAATATGTGCCGGGGAACACAGCCAAATCGCCAAATTCGACCGACTTTGGGATTTAGAAGGTGCTGAGCTACTGTGCAAGTTGCACTTGAGGATAAAAAATCATCTCCTAATCCAACTGCTAGATTTCTAAACTGGTGATCTTCCCAAATTAAGTTGGTCAAACCAAGGTGTCTTTGCGAGAATCCCCCTCCAAAAAAAACAACCTCGGACCCCAAGCATGGGGACTTGCACATCAATCTTGCGAAGTTTGACTTTTCGTGGGATCAATGGAAAGTAAAGCCATGTCACCCCAACACAGTGTAAGTATGCAAGAGTGAAGTGTCCATCCTGTTGTGGCTTCATGTGGCTTCCAACCGTGCCTTGTCAGGTGGGTCAAAGGGTCAAACTTACAGGCCAAAACTGAGCTGGTCAACACATGTTTCTCGCACCACAGTCTGATAAAATAGCAACACGTCCCAAGGTCAATGCTCTGTTCCAAGCATATGGGAGGTAGTTTCTGTGTTTCAACCATTTTCAACCCATCCCCCCAAATATCAGTTAGTCATAAGGATAATCATCCCAAATGCTGCGTTGTTGAACAACAACGAACTCCTAAGAACCAACCAGCTACTTTGTCAGGTGCTGCAGCCAAGCAGAAGTCCACCCTGGCTGACACCGATCACCTCAAAGGAGGGGCCATTTGGGGATTGCTATCTGGAACGAATCATCATTTCTTTGGATTGGTTGAAGGGAAAATCTACAGGAAACGAAGGATTTTCCCATCAAATATAGGGGTTTCCTGTAATTTTTCCCTTAAACCAATCCAATGATCATTAGAACACATCCAGAAAGCAAGTTCCTAAACTAATATGGCCTAAACGAATCACAATCATTATAGACTAATCATAATCTTTGTAAACTCATCATTATGTTTTCTGACAGCTTCCCAGGCTTCCCAGAAGTCCAAATTCCTAAACTTCCACATCCAGCCATCCACCAGCAACGGTGGCCCACAGCTTCGGTGGCCGCTCACTGGGGGAGGAAACCTCAGGTGATTTCCAAGGGAAACTGCCAGATTCTTCCCACCAAAAAAAAAACGCAAAGGACAGTTTCACGGCCTCAAGCAGTGACAGTTTCAAGGGACATTCAGTGGTCAAGTTACATGGTGTGAATGGCGCCCTTGGTCATCCCATTCCATGTGAGGCCTCATGCTGGGCACAACAAATCCCTGTCCCTGTGAATGGAGTTATGACCGTCCACTTTTGATGCACATGTCATGACAGAGTAGAAATGGGAAATCCATAAAGTCCCACCCCAAGAAAATGCAGTGCCCAGCAACCTCCCCTGCCAGTAGTGCGACCCACAATGCCAAGGCACTTTGTCTGGACATAGATTGCATTAGAGTTACCTGCGGCCATGGTCATCCCGCGATAGTTCTTTGATGTATATTAACATATATTAACCCCTACCAATCCCATTAACTAGTATTAACTATAGTTATAAGTAGTTACAAGTTACATAAGCCATGGTTATTGGAGTTATAAAACCCACCAACTTAGCGATTTCGTAAGCGGAGGCCCCTCATGTAAATCCCTTTGGGGATAACCCAATCCCCTTACCCTCTGGTCCCCTCCCAGCCCTCCCCTCCCAGGCCTTGCGAAATGCCGCACCCCACCTGGCATCGTTGTACTGTGGAAGAAATCCGGCACCAGTTGGTAGATGGTGGAAATCCCATTGTAATTCCATTATTTACAGTTCGCAGGAATCCTAAGAGTTACCATCGCAGGATGGCTTGTCCATCCACAGTATGGCAAACATTGGATGTGTCAATGGATCCATTTTCTTGGGAATATCCACGGTTGAAACCCTGGTAAAACATACCCCCCAAACCTGGAGGTTTCTTGCACGATCATCCAAGTCTGGGAATGCTCGTAATAACCTGTCATGTTTCTAGGGTCCCTGGAATCCAAGCAAGAAGTCACTAGGGCAAACCATGGTCAGGGTCTCAACGACTCACATCTATGTATCTATCTACCTATTTTTCTATCTACCTACCATTGAGTGAAGGAATTACACTCTGCAACCACATACGAAGCTGCTTCTGCGCCATTAAATCACACCTAGTGAACCGATGGTGAGCTGGTTGTTTCCACTGGTTCTTCACTCCACCAGCAGCGATAGTTTCCTTCATGGGGTTCGGGATTCCACCAATCTAAACCACTACCTACGTTTGATGATTGAATATAGATATGGACAGCCAACATTTTTATAGACATGTTCTGATTCTTGGGACAATCATTGGTTTTCCATATCTATCTTAAGGTACTGGAGGGTAACCAATGCTGCAGTGACCAGTAGCAGAAACAGATGACATGATGCTCTCCTGCCCAGGGAAATGCAACCCCCTCAAATGACCAGAAGCTGGCCAGCACCACCAACATTTTAAGCTAGCAATGGAAAATCGCCAAAATCCCGACGTTACCATTCCCCCAACTAACAGTAGTTGGACCCTGAGACTAGTCAGTCTTAAATCCTCCAACTCAGTGGTTACCTTGTGCTTTGCCTTGGTGGTTTGGAATATCCGGATGCAAATGTCCCAAAAATAAGGGAGTATTACTATGGAGTATCCTCCACAGCACCGGGACCCAAACCACCACTGAATCAGTGTTTTTTCATGGTTGAATGATGTTCATCCCAAAGAACTATGGAATGCTCACCATCACCATAGGATTCCAGTATTGGATTGACAATCCGCATTCATCAATGAATACAGCCAGCTCCAGTTGACATAGATATGGAAATTCCATATGTCTAGATCATGTTCTTTGGAAAGCCATAAGTCTTCCACATTATATTGGTGTCTAGAGAGTCGAACTTGCCAGACCATGCCAATCAGCAAGTGGCAAATGCTCTTGGTTACTGGTTAGTCAATACCGTACGTGGGGGTATCCCACCAGCTTATAACTGTTGCTACTGACCAGTTCTCCAATCTAGGATGATCATCTAGGTATATACCAACTTGTTTTCGTTACTCTGCTTTGTTGATTGGGCCTATTCTATATCCCCATGATCTCTCAATCATATCCCAAATTATCAGCTACAGGATATATGTAGACGTCATGGAGTGGACAGAATGGAAATTTGGGGAAATCCTCATTAAAATGATAATATCTTCGAAAATCCCAATCTTTAATCTACTCCAGGATGATTGTCAATGAATATACGGAAATATATGGGCTATACACTCGTTGAATATCTTTCTGTGATATCGCCCATTATTCACCATCCCTCATGACTGCCGTTCTGTCTCGCGCGCGCGCGTGCGCAATTGCCGCCTCTTCTTGCCCGAGGTTGCCAGCGAGGACGCCAACGTTGCCTGCCACAGGTGTGATCAACAAACCTGGGGACATGCATATATTGATAATTAAAGGGGATATGCACTGGTAAACTAACATAGCTATGGAAAATCATCATTTTTACTGGGAAAATCAACTATAAATGGCTATTTTCAATAGCTATGTTAAATGACCAGAGGGTACCCACATATAACCCTTTTACTAGGGATGATAATCCATTGGAATTGGGGATGCCCAATTTTCGGACAAACCCTAAATCGGTGTTTCAAGTTTCCAGAAATGAGAGTACCCCAAAAGCTGGATGGTTTGTTTATATAACGAAACATCCTAAAATGGATGCTTTGGGCGTAGCCCTATTTTAGGAAACCCCCATAATCCTCCATATGTGTGCATACATGTCATACATCACAAACCGAAGCTGGCAAATTTGAGATGAACATGGAATGATGTGGAATGTATCTCTTTACCAATGATCATTGGATTGGTTTCAGAAAAAATCTACAGGAAACCAGTTCATTGAGATGACCCTGAACCCGTTCATTGAGATGATCCCTGGATGATCCCCGGCGACCCTGGCGGCCGGCCGTTGAGCCTTTTCGCAGGTGTCCAGGTCGTTGGCGTTGGACAAGGTTGAGCGCAATTGACGTCCCACCTCGATTCCCAAAAAAGCATCGAAAACCTGGGGATTAAGCAGCAGAAATCAGGTTTTGTAGCGTTTTTTCCCAAATAACATGGAGACATAAGGCGATTTGGACACGAAATGGTTTGGTTATTTGAATCTTTTGCTTCAACTGAGTTTCTGCAGAATTGTACGCGCTGTGATGCGCCACCAAGGCGGAAAAATTGCATTCAAGAAAATGGATATCCAAAAATGGGAAAGGTCCAACAGTCCCACATGGTGGCCCAAACGTGAATGGGGCACGAAGTAATCAACAACCATGAGTAAATCTACTAACAACAATCAACTGTACATAAATTCTGTTTAGGGAATAAAACAACGGCCCATACACTCCATGTACAGGATATCTGACAGCACTTTACCAATAAACAAGTACGAATGGAATATGTGCATTTCATACACGGATCATATCGTTTGGGATGGCATGGGTACATAACATATAACAAGCATTGTGGGGAGTTGGGACACAACTATAATCGACTATATCTTCATTGCCTACAGGTACAAAGGTAGATGTTAGTGTGTATGCATGTAATGTATGTAATATGTATGCATTTCTACGGATATACTGTATGTACCTATAAACTAGCAATATATACTAATCATGTTATGATTCCAGTATGGTATGGATGTCCAAAAATGAAAAGACCAAGCAGCCGGATATGTTTCTCTCACTTCCTAGAAATTCCACCAAAAACGGTGGATATATGTCTGGGTCTATTGATCCCTGCCAGGGAAGAGTGGCTTGAGACATGGACCCTCCAAAATGTCAGCACATGCCCCTCGGCAATGGCAGGGCTCATGCCTCATGCGACAAGCGAATCTGCGAAATGTTCTTGGAAAGCCTCAAACGCTGGGAGTGGACCTGGATGTGGCGTCGACTCCGCACGTCATCCAAAAGGCTGCCAAATTGGTCGCTTGCTTCCAGTGCTGAAACGTGAGCACAAACCTCTCCAAAGTGAAAGTGAGCCCACGTTGCAAGGTCCCTTCTTGCTTGCAGCTTCTGCAGTGTCCGAAATGAAAGATCACAACTGGCTGTTAACATGAGTGATTCCTTTTCACCAGCTGACCGCTGTTTGAACCAGCGGAGCAACATTGATGTTCCACTGTTAGCCATGTTCGCGACTTCCCCCTTCCTCCTAATATCAAATACCCACAAACAAAACCCTCGCGTAGTATTGAATCTGCTCATTTTGGGGGCTTTTCTTTAGGGCATGTTTGATTAATGTCATCAGGCAACGGGTTAGGTGGGACCCCTAGGACAATCTTTTGCACGTTCTCTTTCCAAAACTGAGTGGGTCTGAAAATATGGTACCATAGGGTACCCGATTCAACGGTGATCACCAGTTATCACCAGCTATCCCTATGAAATTGCCATAAATTCTGGTGGTATGCTCCCCATGTTCAGGTCCGCTATCCTCCAAGGAACCTGATCTGCTTGCTGAAGACCCTGTGGGAACTCCTTATTCAGCTCCTGCGCGGAGGTTCCCTAGGTTCCCGAAAAGGCCATTCTGGAGGTGGGGCCCCCGATTACGATAGAAAGCATAGGAAAATGGTGATTTAACCCCAAAATGAGGATTTCATGGGGTTTACAGTTGGTTTATGATAGCTAAGCTGGTGTATAACTCCAATGAGTGAGGCGTATGGCAATTAGAACTATGATGAACTATAGTTCATTGGGTTTGTAAACCGACCTGGTGGAAATTTCACACAGATATGGACAATCACCATTTTGACTAGGTAAATCATCAGACTAAATGGGCCATGTTCCATGGCACAGGCGTGAAAATAACGAGATGGTAATCTGATTCTGTGTTTTCTCATTGGTGCTTCAGTTGCCCTGGATTAAAAATGTTTGCAGTCAAGGAAAACAACTACAGCCGATATTCTACGGTCACTATGTGTCAGAAGAAAGACATAGAAACAAAAAACTCAGAATTATGTCTGGATCCATGGACTCGGGGATATATCTGGGTAAATTATAGTATTTCACTAAGCTAAAATAAAACCATTTGGGGATAAGATCCCTTACGAACCATCATTCCAGTGAGGGAGAACAGTGAGGTCGTTATAATTCACCCAGATATATGGATACATGCAACAACTATACATTGATTGGTTTGCAGCAAATCCATCCTCCTTAGAGGTGCAGGCTGGTCTGTCTCATGGCTATCACTATGAGATTTTAACCTTCAGAAGTTTGGATATGCGGCCCCTACCATGGTTACATACCCTCTGGTAAACTAACAGTTTGCTATTGAAAGTGGCCTTTATAGTGGATTTTCATGGATTTTCCCATTAAAAATGGTGATTGATTTCCCATAGTTTAGTTTACCTTGGTGGAACTGCACCCCCTATGCCTTCAGGGTTGCAGACTCAACTCAGCAATGAGACGGCCCGAAGATCACTGGAGATCACCGGAAATGTCCGGGGAAAGCTGATGTGGTGCTGTTCCCGTTCCATGAAAAATCGACCATATGCGGATACCCAACTATCAAACAAGGGGATGTCATGGAATGATATGGGATACCCTCTGGTAATCAAACATGGCAATGTAAAATCCACCATTTCTAGATTTTTTTCCATTAAAACCTCCATTTATAGGGGATTTCCAATTGCCACGTTTGAGGACACCGGAGGGTAATATGGAAGAATATTGAGAGGTTTGTCGTCGTGATTCTCTGTTTGGCGGCTTCAAACATGTTGCATCTCCATCCCTCAACGGGACGGTGATTCCCACTGACTACACTTGGCATGGCCAACCCTGGTGATCAGTGATCATGGCACCTTTCTTCTCTGGACAGATCAATCAAACTTGAACTGGTTCGATCATGTGAACCCATGCAATTTGCAGAAACTTCAACTGTATGACATGTATGAATAGTTCAATACTCCATTCGCATGGTTATGTAGATATCTTTACCCTCCAGCAATCACAAATGGCAATGCAAACTCCACCATTTGCAGATTTCTCCATGAGAAACCTCCAGTCATATAGAATTCTCGCTTGCCATGTTCGATTGCCAGAGGGTAAATTCCAAAACCACCCATCGTCTCCAATCTGGCATAGCAAAGTAGCAAAAAAAACAACTCATCAACCTACTTGTAGCACCCCATGCACCCGTCATACCCGTCACCTGAATCTTCTCGAGGATTCCAGACCTTGGTTTCGAGGCACGATGTGGGGCTGACGGCTTTGGAAAAGACAATGCGTTTTTTTACCTGCAAACGAATGAGTATAGTAGTATAGCATAGATTCTACGGAAGAAAATTGGGATTTCACCAGTAAGGCAGTGGATTTTACCCCCAAAAAAGGTAGTAACCAAGAGCATGTGGATTTTACCAACATTTTTTTTTGCCGACACAGATGAAGATTTAACCATGCAAACGCGGATTTCATAGACTATAGACGAGAAAAGTGACCGAGGGTACATCCCAACCACGGCCAAAATATCCTGGACACATCGAACTTTATCATCATCATCATCATCATCATCATCATCATCAGCATCATCAGCATCATCAGCATCATCAGCATCATCAGCAGCATCATCATCGTCGTCGTCGCCGTCGTCATCACCATATATATATATATATATATGAAAACAAACATCATAGACAATGCGAATTGTGAAACTCTTCATCATCAGCATTTGAGATAACCCTTCTTAATACTCACGCCTCAGCCCCTCCAACCGAGCGCCCCACCCCTCTGGATACCATGCCTCTCCACAGCGGCGTGGGGTTCTTGCGGGGTCTTATTGGCCCCCACCAACTGATAAATGGGTCAGTCATGGACTGGCTTTCCGCAGAATAGTGGGATGCTGCTGTAACTCACATGTTGTTTATCTCAAATTTGATTCCAATGGGGCATACCCTCAATTTATGGCAATGGTTTATTTCTGGAAATATGATGGCCAAACCATTCGAAGTTATCTCTTTATCCCCAGCTTTTGGCTCACTGAACCCTTGAAATGGCAACTAAAAAACACCCAGAGTCACAACTTGAACTGCCAAGTATTTTCCCGTCATTTTTCCCTCACAAATTCTCCAACAAACATCAACAGACCCAGTTTTCAGCGTGCCCTTCGCCCACCTTCAAGGCTTCACTGCAAGATGGATTCCTGGGCGAAATTCGTGGGCTTTCTACATGCCAATAGATGTACAAGAAATGATTCAACAGAGATATACAATGATATGAAACATGAGGTACATGATTGTAAATGAACACTAATGATCTAATGAAGGGTTTTCCACCGGCGTGTTTGATTGCCAATGGGGTACGTTTAAAAGGAACATCATTTGGATAGAGCTAGATCCAGTTGCTCCGTGGTTGACATCCTCAGCAGTTGTTGGTTGACAACTACCAACATTGACTGGCATCCCACATTGCAAAACCAAATTTTGATCGATCATTCAAGCTATAATCATTTTCTGTTGGTTGATATCCCCGTCCCTGTTTGTTGCATCATGTTGCGTGCAAAAAGTATCGTCTGGTATGTTTTGAGCTGTCTGAACCGAAACCCGAGCCTCATGGAGCCTCAAAAGGGCCAAAAAAGACAGCACTTTGGCAAATCCAAAGCAGTCACCTCCTCATCAAATCAAATGGAACCGAGGAGAACCTCTCAGGAGGTACACTGCGGTATGTTCGATAAAATGTCCAACATGTTCAAACCATCAAAATTTATGAGGGACCCCCCGGAGAAAAAAAAAAAAAACAAGTCATTGCTCAACATACTTCGTGAATTTAGAAAATGTTCATGCAACTTCAGGGCAAAAAAATTGCCTTCCCTCAGCCCTGAAACATTCTCCCTGGGCCGCCCCTACGCCATTTGAGCTTCCAAGACCTTGTACCAGCCTTCATCGCGCACACACCTCACAGCCGAGCTGTAGATTCCGTAGATCAGAAAATGAGTACTTCAGCCTCTAACAGTTGAACTGGAAAACTCATCCCTTGAAACAATTGGGGTTTAGTTTCACAGGTCAAAAATAATGGTTTCAAAAATGAAAACTTGGAGTTGAACCATCAGTACAGGGGGTTTGAAATGGGTTGATACTTCCAAAATGGGGAGATTCAGCCAAGATTGTATTGCAAGTATAAAATGCCCCCATATGCGCCTGCTAAACAATAGATCCACTACAAAACCAGGGTTTCGCTGGAGGAGTATGAAGTAAGAGGGGGATAGGATTAATTCATCTCTTTACAGCAAAATCGCGTATCAACTGATTGTTTTATTTGGGATATCTAATCTACACACGATTTAGTTTCCTCAACCATAAATCACATTAAATCACTGCAGAGGGGTCCTGCAATTTTACCCCACCCAATTATTGTTGGATTCTAAGTTGGTACTTTCACCTGGCGGAAATGATCCATTGTTGCTGCAAGATTGTGATCCACAAATGATTATAGATTTCCAATGGATGTACATAAATCAGTATTCTCATGGATTTCTTCTTGTCATGTTTGTTTTACCAAAGGGCACCTCGCCACCCGGGAAGCCAACATGGAATCTGACAAAGGCAGCTTCAAACAATGATTCAGGGCTTGGTAAATGTCCTCATTTTTCACATCACCCAACAAGAGATAGGGGATATACATCAGGTGTTGTAATCTTCTCTCCAATTGATGTGCAACAAATCCCCAAAAACAGGACATTTACCCTCCCGAAATTGGATTATGGTCCCATTAAAAAAGCACCATTCAAAGTGGAATTTCAATTGCCACATCTTATCACCAAAGGGTACCCAGCCCTGTGACTATAGCCCAACTCTTGCATGACATGGAAGATTGCGTCAGGTCCGTTCCTGTCCCTGGCTCTTTGAGGCTGACATTGATGAAGATGACAATGGATACCCTTCTCTAATCAAACATGGCAGTGGGAAATCCCGTATAAATGGAGGTTTTCATGGAAGAAACATCTATACATGGATTACTTTCAATTGCCGCGTTAGATTGCCAGAGGGTAATAAAGATGATGATCATATACCATATATATATATTATAGAATGTATTTGATACAACTGGTAAGGAACATGTAGGCAGTATTGCTGGCATACAAGAGGTGTGATAATATTGATAATATGAATGATACAAATTGCATGGGTGACATGAATGGCATATGTCCTTCACATGCTAAAGATTACATTAGAAAGTACAATATTATAGCTTAAATGATTTCTATGCATAGATGATTAAAGAAAAAACTACACATGCTGTAACAAATATAGACAAAATGTATATGTGGTTTTTACTTAAGCCTAAACCTACCATCCACAAATAGGTGTATATATATATATATATACAATCATACATGCAATACATAAATGTGGGTAATATATCATATATGTGTGTATCATATCGATATGCCCACAGACCCCAAGATCTAGTTCAGGGTGGGTCCCCGCGCCAAATGGGATTCAGCGGCATGGCATAGTTTTCCGCAACCTCATTCGGCGAAGCTGGTGCAGCCACCAGGGGGGCAGCGCCCCGCAGATTTGCTCAGATTGAAGGTATTTCAATGGGATTTAAGGGAATTAATGGGAATACCATGGGAACATGATGGGATTGAATGGGGATTTAATGTGATTTAAATTGATATGATGGTATTGACTGGGAGTCAATGGGAATATAATGGCAATATGATGCGATATAATGGGATTATAATGGTATTTAATAGGGGGTAATGATGTTTAATGGGAATATAATGGGAAAATAAATGAATAGAATAGGACTGAATGGGACTGAATGGGATTTAACGGGATTCAATGGGTTTTAACTGAATTTCATGGCAACATAATGGTAATATAATGGGATTTAGTGGTAATATTCTGGGGGTATGGTGATAATACTATGATGGGGAACATAATAACAGTGATTCAGCCGCTCCGCGCCCCCAGAGCTGACGCGGCCGGTACGTTTCCCGTAACGCAATTCAACGATATTTGAGCATCCAATGTCGGCATGTTCATAATGACAGCAAGAGTCATAAAAACAAAGTGATAGAAGCATAATCACTACCACAACACCAATGATAAGCATACTGTACATGTAAAGTAGTACAAATTATCATGATAAACATTGAGCAGAAGGAAACATGTCATACAAATATGCAGCATTAGCATAACCCTGAGGAAACAACGCTACCGAAGCAACAGGTGAGCAGTGTTCAACCACAATTTACAAACTATATCATACTATATCCCCAAATTTTGTTGATACTTACCATCTGGTTATTTAACATAGCCATAGAAAATGGCTAGTTTTTGGATGATTTTCCCAGCTAGAAACCTCCATTTAGTTCGGGGATTTTCCATGGCTATGTTAGTCATAACCAGAGGCTAAATCCCATGAAATTCCCCTTTTTCATAGTCAACCCGGGCGTCTCGTCGCCCCCGGAATGATCAACTGAAGCATCTCCAAGCCACGCGTTTCTGCAGGAATTCCCTCAGCTCTCCCTGACAGATGCGGACAGCTGGGGGGCCCTGGACACCAAGGGGTGCGCAATGAAATGGCTGGGATTTCATGTGTTTTTTTTTTTTTTTGGGGGGGGGATTCTATGGGAATAATGGGAATATCAAGGGATTGAATGGAATCTGATGGAATTCAATGAGGTTTCATGAGAATAGAATGGAACTGAATGAGAAGCCAACGGAATGGTGACAACCAGCCAGAACAGAGCATAATAACCAACAAAGACAATAGATGTGTCCACACACCTCATCACTGAATGTTCCAACTATGTGGAAATATGTGCAACAATCTAACAATCTGGCTATGGAATATGGGCCTTGGGAATGCCATCCGCCCAAAGAAGTGGAACCCTAATTCATGAACAAATCCACCACACTCCACCCGAATTTCTGGGAGAAGTGTTTCTGAAAAGGGGGCCAGGGTTAAAACTGGTTGGTTCATCATTGTGCATCGGGAACTGAATCGTTTACCACTGAATCTTGAACCGCATACAGCAGCAGTAAGCATTGTTGACCTTAGCCCAAAAAACAAGGTGAGTGCGTGTCAAAACCCAGGTGCCCTCACAAATCGTTTGAACCTAAGATTAAGACAGAGGATAGTTGAGATATGTTGAGATCTGGGATTTGCTTATCATATCTATCATACTTGGTAAGTCCGCAATGGGCTCTTCCCCTTATGAGTGCATGAGATTCCCAAGAACCCATTAATTTACCCAGGAATTCACTAGATTCCTGAGATTTACCAAGATTTACCCAGCAATTCACTGGCTGTTTTCGCTTTGTGCCCATTGAGATTCGGCTCCGCACCTCATCCATATAGGCCCAAGGCCTCAGCGTTGAAATTTTCCAAAGTTTTGCAATTCGACGTTGACATTTCGATGTTGGTGAAATTGTAGATGGTTAAACCATCATTAAATGGGATATTCATGGGATTTAATGGGATATGAATAGGATATATGATATATAATCCACGTATAACTAAATAAATCCCATGTGTATCCCATTAAATCCCATTGAATATCCCATTGAATCCCTATGAACAGACAATCTGGCTGAATAATAACAAATCACTAGCCTAAAAATAGCTGAAATATTGAAGGCCGTTTGAGGGTGATTCCCCTATATAACCATCACTCCAGAGACATCACGATGTGGGGTCGTCATCTGTTTCATGCAAACCATGATTTGCCCGGCGATTGTTGGAGTCTCGTCTCGGTGCTCGATCATGTCTGTGAACCGAAAAATATCTGGACAATTTTGTTGGTGATTCACCAGCAAAGTTTTCGCCTCTGGGGATGATTCCCCCAATCTAAATGTACAATATGTATATATATATATATGTATATACACACGATTAGAATATAATCAATTACATACATATTTAACCATCATTCCAGTGACGCCGCGACGCGAGGTCGTTAACATTTAACCAGAATTATGGTTGGTTTGATCAACCCTAATCCCTATTAATCACTATGAACCGACAATATTAATCACTTCATTTGGCAATCTCAATTGTTGATAATCCATGATAATCCATGAGTTTGCTAAATGCAAAGCCGGATGTTTCACCATCTTAGCCAAGTTCGGAAGCCAGTCCCACCCTTCACCATCCTTCAGCATTGCAGGCGACCAGGACCCCTGGGGCCAGCCGCTTATCATCGTAGCCTTCGCAGAAACCTTCCCAGACCTCAGCGTCCCATGTGCAGCTGAAGCACAACCGAGCGATTCTACGATTCTAGACTTTTTTTTTGGTATCCGGGCAAATCAGAGACAAACAAACAAGTGCTGGTGAGGTCGTTATGGAATTAATTACGACATGTATCATATCATGTTATATTATCTATAATATATATATATATATTCATTTATATTCATATTACATTTGATTTCGTTATATTCTGTATCAAAAACAAGCAATTCTTGGGATGCTTCCGGTACCAGGCATCATTTATGGTGAGGTTGGCCAGTAAGCTCGGCGCGTGAGATTCCCACGACGAGACAGTCACCCCGTTTCGGGTGGAAACCACCACTCCAAACCAATAGTCAATCATACTCAGTGCATATCTCACATTAAAGAGTGTTAGAAGATTTGTATGAAAAATATGAAGAAATATGAAGAAATATGAAGAAACGAGATGTCAAGGAGTACTACTATAAATATAATACATATATATATATATACATTGCATGCGGCTAGATCTATATAACCACTGTAGCAATGACAAAGGGAGTGATAGCAAGAGGACTCATGACCGCATCACCCATTGAGGAATTCCAGCAATGAAATTTCACAGCTGAACAAAACATGGCCGAAATATTGGACCATATTCATTAATTCATGCCAGTACCCGTCGCCGTCTGCAAATTCCAGCACTTAAAAAAAAAAAATATATCATCAGTGGTAATCATCCTGAAGTATAGATATAGATATAGATAGAACATGACACCTTAGATACTTACTCTTTCCACTTTTACATGGATTTTATATGATTTTATTGCCATATCCATATTGGGCCTCTCCGGCCTTTCTAGGCCTCTCCAGTCACCGCATTCCAGGCCACTGAGGCCCTGGCCACCAGGAAGTTGACATCCAACTCCTGGGGAGTTGCGGCTTCACCAAAAATCGGGAGATTTTTCAACCAAAAGCCTACACGAATTTCGTGAATCACAGTGATTAGGTACTGGTTTAGTACTGGCAAAGGATGGTCCAGAATGGTGTAGGGTGTAGGTTAATAGTGGTGAAGAATGGTTGATATTGGCTACTGGGTACCCTGTGGGGTGTCATCGAACATGGCGGGCCGCTGGGGAAATCCCTGCACTAAAGCTTTCTAGCTGAGAAAATCATCGAGCTATGATATAATGAATGGAGGAATCTGATTTTTGTTGATGCAAAGCAAACTGTGAATGGTTGGTTTAGGTGTTTTAGTGAAGCCATGTTGATGGACTAATATTCTGATGTAATTGATGGCCAGTATGGGTTGCTTTCGATGACGGAAAGCTGAAGAAACAGTTCATTTCACTTCACTAGAAGATCACTTCTTTTCCAGCCAATTGGACACAGAAGCTTGCCAGGGTGACCATGAAATGGTGAACTTTTTTGAGATCCTGGGAACATCAGGTGATTTCAAAAAAAAAGATCTACAATGGATCATTATCGATAGCTATATTAAATTGCCAGAGGGTAGTTTCCTTGCAGGCTAAGATGGAACAGGAGGTCTAACATCTAATTGAGATGGGAAATTCAGCCTCAATTTCTACCCAGGAAGGGTGTGAAAATCGGTCCACAGGCCAGAGGATGGCACAATGACTGGGGAGGTCTGTTCCCAGTGACTCAACCCCCGATCACTGGGGGTCATGACTTGCTGCGTGCAGGAGAATCTGAGGGTGGTCAAACAATTTTCGAACATCTCCCCTCTGCATTGCCCAAGTATATAGTGGTTTCATGTGGTTTCCCAATGATAGAGAAGGAAATAACATAGCCTCTTGTAATTTTTGGTTCGGGTTGCCCCCTCGACCCCCATTTATAGATTTTATATATCCAATGTCATCCTTTTATGATCCCATACATCTAAGTTATACATCCCGTTGTTTTCCATGTTTTTCAGGGGTTGCCCCCCAACAAACGGATACAAACGGTGCCTGCGGGAAATAGAAATTGAAGCACTCCGCACCATGCCGCACCGCACCGGACTCGCAGGTGGCATCCACGATGCCCTGCGGCTTCGGCTTGACCAGCTTCGACCAACAGAAAACGCGGGTGTTTGCCAGCCAAAAAGTTGCCAAATAATCGTTTTACCCAGGAAAATTGTCAAAACATTGATTTACATTGATTTACCAATTTACCCGACCTTTTTTCCCTCTCCTCCAGAAGATATAGTTTTACCCCGTCAGAATTTGCCAAAATCCGGTTTTGCCCCAGAAATGTGGGTAGATATCAGTAGATCACATACGGAAAGGCGGTCCCAGCTTCTTTCTTCAGGCAAAGTTCTCCTCCAGGCAACTAGCCAGCTCACGATCTTGGAGAATAAAGTCGAAACTATATCATCATAATTATTCCTATATACTGTATCCAGTACTGTATCCAATGGCAATGCTGGATTAATAGACACTGACTGCTGAATTGGCAGTTGTCTTGAGAACGCGATAATCCATGATAATGCGTTAGTCAAATGGTACCCTCGATTTAAACCAAACACGGGTAGGTTTATTAATCTCTGGGGTTCGCATTGCATTGACCCCTTCCTCCCAATATGAAAAGTACCCCCGTCCAACAAAACTCTAGCAAAACTCTAGTGAAATATCTTTGATCCATGAATTAAGGTCCCTGATTCCGGGACTTCTTTGTAGTGAGATTGGATTGCATGGAAACATGCATGCATGGAAACATGCTGAAAACGTATGAAAAAGTAATGCTTCCAATTGGTTCCACACTTCCATCGGACCGGACCCTCACCAACAAAAACGTCGGTGCCTCAATGAGACGGTACGAAGTGGCATCCTTAGGGCGGGACAAACTTCCAAGGAGACCTGCAGAAACCAACTAAAACATGAGAGGGAAACTCACATGAAGGCAACGTCAACCGAAGTTCCTTATATTTTTTATGTTCATGATCGTCATGACTGTTGGCTTGATGTATTGTTATCCACTTGTTTCTACTGTCCATATAGACGTTTATTCGATCATAAATGTATGTTTGCATTTTTTCCAGAATTCCCGGATTCATAGAACAAGTCACCAGGGTGTAGTTTTCCAGGGTACCAACTGCTTCGGGCTGACACAGTATCAATGTCAACGCTACAAAGTTGCGTGGCTGGAACCTCAAACTTGGCTCACCTTGGAAACTGCTGCAACAATTCCATTTGACTCGCTCACCAACCGGTTTCTTGTGGGATACCCTCCCGAAAATCAAACTTGACAATCGCCTATTGATCATTTGTTTCTATGATGTACCTTTTGACTTTTGATTTCTTTTGCCAAGTCTGATCACTTGACTGGTTGGTGCTTTCAATCCCCCTGACTGATTTGTTCATTTGGCATCATCCCATATCATCCCCAAAAAAATGGATCAGGGAGAACAGCAAATATCTTTGACACCAACCAAATATAACCTCTTCCAAGTGCCATCAGCAAAGTCACTCAACCAAATATGCACCGGGGGGAGATTGTCTCAGATTCGTTCTCTACGTTTCGATCGTCTGGTGACTGAATCTCATAAATCATGAAATTTCCAGATTCATATAATTGTTTAAATCCCATTCACGTGTTTCTTCTGTTAAATCTTGAATCCGTCGACTTTCCCGTTGAATCCCTTAATCTTTGGTGCTTACATCCCACAGATTTCATGGGGCTTCAACGCCGGGGGGTCCAGCATCCCCCATCTCCCACCCAGCGGATCCCGACTCCAAAGCCGTACGGCGGGATCTCTGGATGAAAGCCTTTCCGCAGGGGGGGGGAGGGATGGGGAAGCCATGGACTGTTCTTGCCAAAGAGAGAGAGAGAGAGATATGCATATATACCCTCTGGTAAACTAACATAGCTATGGAAAATCACTGTTTTTCATGGGAAAATCAACTATAAATTGCCATGTTCAATAGCTATGATGTTAGTTTACCAGAGGGTATATACATGCAAGGTATATACAATGTATATATATATGCATATATAGGTATATATATGTGTGTGTGCGCCATGTATATGTGT
The DNA here is from genome assembly GCA_003297045.1 of Symbiodinium sp. clade C Y103. NCBI lineage: Eukaryota > Dinophyceae > Suessiales > Symbiodiniaceae > Cladocopium > Cladocopium sp. clade C. Next base: position 84,774 of record BGPT01002169.1, on the reverse strand, counting down.
AGAAATAGACATGTAATAGCTTATATCCAAATGTGGATATATATATATACACCATATATGATGTAATATGATAAATAAGAATAGATTAATTCTATATACACTATATGTCCATCAAAAATAGTCAAAGACGTGTAACAATGTGTAACAAGAGATGTATAGACTTGAGTTGTTCTTGCCAAAATGCATGGGCTGTTGATTTTACCATCAAATTAATGAAAAACAAAAACACATGTCTAAATGATATACGGGACACATGTGAGCTTCATCTGCAAAACGTATTGAGTTCTAACAAAAACTATGCGGATGTTGGGCGAATGTTGGCTTTGGCGGCTTTGTTGTGATGTATGCATTCAACCGATTGACTTTCAATGGGTCTTTGCTTTGAAACTTAAGGCTTTCCAGTTTCCTGCAAATGTTCTGTCAACCAAACTTGGGAATCACTCACAACTCACACTTCCCTTGGATCGGCACAAGGGAACAGTACAGAACATCTGCTGAACTGGCAAATCATCAGCGGAAAAGGCCGCAAAGAAGTTGTTGACAAACTCAAGCTTTTGGCATATCCAAAAAAAGTTGGATTCATCTGACTCAATTGTACTAAGTCGCCAACCTGGAATGAACTATATTTGGAAACAACGTGTAGATTCATCTGGGTAATTGCAATAAGTCACCAATCTGAAATGAGGCCCTTGCCCGTGAAGCCCACCATCCTTGCAATTGGTGTACACGTTGGGAGGCCGGCGGACTATCTTATTGCAGCACACCACCCGACCCGTATTTCAGGAGGCAGGTTGATAATGAGCCTTGTGGTTTTATCTTTTTCTGATTTCTTCCCCGGTTTTTGTGTTTTTTTTTGACTTTATCTTGCGCCTATTTTTGTTATATCTGTGAGTATGACTTTTTTTGGATGGTGTGGGGTGGGGTGGGGTGGGCTGGGATGTTAACGCTCAATTGAAGTTGATCTCAATGCTGATGCTACTGTGATGATGGGGTTGGGCTGGGGTGGGATGTTAACGTTCAATTGAAGTGGAATTAGGTAAGCTGTCGTGACATCATATGAGCGGGCGGAAAGAATGAGGCGTAGGCGCGGTACATAGCGGCCCTGTGATGAATTCCCCTTGGAATTACGACGAAATGAGAAAAGTCCAAGGCAAGATACCCTCTGGTAAACTAACATAACTATGGAAAATTACCATTTTTTTATGGGAAAATCCACTATTAATAGCCATTTTCAATAGCTATGTTAGTTTACCAGAGGGTATCAGCGCGTGACCTTGGCCCCGTTGGGATGCTTGCCTCTATCTGAACAATTACATGGGTCCATGTCCAAGCCCATCGGTAGGCTATTGCAGCATCCCAAATATGTGTATTCCCAATAATACTGTAAACTAAAAACAAATGGTCTACCACCTTAGTATACCTTAGTTTCTTTATTTGTTTCGGGTTTTCACAAAGAAAATCAAGATGGTGTCTGAAAATGGGGTACGGTATATCCCAAAAATGCTACGAAGAAATGAGGAAAATATTGGAAAATGACGATTAACCGTGGGATTTACGTGCACCCAGTTCGACAAACCCAGATCTTCCCTTGGATCCAGTGATGGTGACATCATGGGCCCGCCTTCATCGTGCGCTGATTTCAAGACTTCCAGCCATCGCCTCGGCACACGACGCATGGATCTACACACATGTCACATGTCTATCAACACATTTGAATAAACACACACACAAATGTATGTATGTATATAATTATATACACATGTCAACATTATAAGTTCACATGTACAGTACGTGTATTTAACATATATATATATATATGCATATTCTATATATATATATATGTACTGCTCGCACACGTGTGCTGTTCCAAAGTGACATTGGGCATTGCTGAGGTATCCACAGCTTGGATGAACGACCATGGCCATGTTGTTTACTTGAATTCTCATGTTTGCTGGTCAAAAACTGCATGGTGGATGGTCAAAATCCAGAGGTTTCGTGGCTTCAATCTATGTGAAAATTGCTTTCTGTTCTTCTTTCTGGCAATTTTGACCACCAAATTCTGATCTTGTTTCTTGCTTAGCACCATGAAACGGATCACTGTTTCAAAGGGCTCAGAGATGCTCATGTTTGATGACATGGCTTCATATGACTTGATGACATCAATGAACATCAACATGTTCCCAGGCATCAATAAAAACATATCGTCTAAAGTTCGCGAAAAATCATTCCATGTTATTCCATGTTCATGGCATGAATTGATAAACATCATTAAATCACTCAGAACCGCACCATTTTCTCGGCTTTTGTTGCCTAGATCCCCATTCGAAGCACCGGTTCCGAAATGCCAAGCCACGAGGTCCAACTGGAGGCCAGGGGCTTGCGGAGCAGCTGCTCGGTGTGACGTAGGGCCTCGCCACCGAAACTGGGATGGGATGGGTGAGGCTAGCATTTTTTTGGGACTATATCTATGTATATAGTACTTAGAATATAATATGTATACATATATATATATATATACATACATAAACCAATAAGAATAATTCCAAAATATTCCAACTACTGTGCAATCTGATTTATCATGTAGTTTACAAAAGTCCCATATATACATAAATCGCATCCCACTTCAAATACATTGGATTATCACTCGCGTATGTTTTGTGTTTTCTATAAAAAAAAACGTAATTGGGCGCATTGGGCGCATTCATACTCAACATCTACAGTATGTACTGATGAAAATTTGTGTGCATGAATATACAAATAATTATATAGACAATGAATATACAAATGGGCCAAACAGATGTATGAAAGATATGAATACAAATGAACATATTGTGAATATCATTATAGTATTATCAGTATAGTACTGTCAGTATACATTCTATTTCTGTTTTTTTGAACTGTTAGATCAATCTGTCAATGAGAAAAACATGGATGTAAGTACTGGCTTTTCATCGCCTTTTTATAGGTTCCCAGGGTCCAGCCCACTTATTCTCTGTTCATGACCATCTTCAGATTCTATTGTTTGACCCAAAGATATAGCTTGCAGAGGTATGCCAATCCCGCAATCATGAGCAATGGTGGGGCGTGTAATGGTACGATATGTATACATATATATATATATATACACGTATATAAGCACATACATAAACTCATCTCAGCATCCACCAGTGTAAGAATATAAATGCAGATGTATGTGTTTAGTTGCAGATATGCTAACTCATACGGATGTCTGTATGCAGTAACATAGGTGTACATGTCTGCGTGCGTGTGCGTCCACGTTTAACAAGAACAGCCAGCGTTGGTCGCCCGACCCACATGGCCAAATCTGCTTGGTCGGAACGCAATCCTCAGCTGCGGCTTCCAGGTTCCTGGGGTGGAACACTCCATCAAGCTGAAGTAGTTTACGTCCTTCATGTCTGTTTACGTATATAGTTACATAATGTTACGTAGTTTAGTAGTGAAACAAAAACGTGATTAATTCTTGAAGAAAATGCAGGGCAAAAAGATGTAACAAGTTCTTTCAACATTGGCATCTTATCCTCATAAGGATGTGGGTCTGGCAATGTTTTGAAAGACTGGATTTGCTACAGATTTTGAGTCCACGGTCGGCAGAGCTTTCACACATCATCCCCGAGATGTTGCTTAACATTGATACTCATTGATTAATTAATATATATATATACATATATCTGCAGTGAGTTTTCAATAGTTTTCAATAGTTTCCACCTATTTGAATCCAACAAATGGAACTTTCTAACAAAACTATTTCCATGATAGTTATAGTTCCAATAGTTTCCTGTAACTACATTTCGTCCAGTCAATGGAACAAAACACAACAAACTTCGCCCCGGGGTGGCTGCCCTTTGTTTTGAGGTCAGAGGTCGCTGCAAGATGCCTACTTACTAGTCGTCCAGCCTCCATTTCCAAGACTACTTTCCTCTTGGGATAGTCGATTTTCAGGGTCTATGTCAGATGGGCGGCGGTAAAGTGGATATTTCAATAGAAAAAAACTCTACCAATGGCTGCATTAATAGAGAAATCCCGTATTAATTCTCACGTTTCATGGGAGCACTTGTAAGATCCCAAGCTAGCAAAATATGATGAAACATGCACATCATTGGCACATCATACTTCCAGGTACCCTCTGGTGAACTAACATAGCTATTGAAAATGGCCATTATAGTGGATTTTCCCATAAAAAAATGGTGATGTTCTATAGTTATGTTAGTTTACCAGAGGGTAATCATCCCAAGTCTTCGCAATTGATAGATCACAACGGGTTTACCCCAGCATCCGGTCACCATTGGGGACCTCCCATCGCAACGCCAGGCATCTGCTGTATGCCATGCCACGGCTTCCGACCTGGCCAGCAAATAACTGCATATAAAACTTAAGGACAGTAGATACATGTAGATACCAATATATACATATATATATATATACACATAGTAATAACAATAATAGTAATAATAGTAAGAATAATAATAATAGTAATAATAATAATAGCAATAATGATAATATAGATTTATACTGAAACAGTACTGAATGGCGATTCCGTTTTTTAATCCTGCTTTGGTTTATGATAGTATCAATATTGGTTCTCAAGACATGCACTAATCCTGTTGTATAATCAGATTCTAAGAGACTTTACGAACCGACTAAGTCAACTACAGTAAGCTGGTTGGGATAAACATGTCAACTAAGCTGAGATCTCAAATGATCTAATATGATCTAATGTAATTCAAGGAATCTATAGTACTATAGGAAGCCACAGGACTCCAAGGTCCACCTCCAGATGTCACAGTGGCAAGGGCCATGCGAGTCCGCGTCCGACACCTCCAATGCAACCGGTTTTAGCATGTCATGAACCCTCCAAGTCTCCACAGTGGCACTGCACCAAGCACAGAAGAGCTGAACAGTTAACTGAAACGTCAGCTCCGGATTGATGAACCATGGCTGGCCGGCTGAATATCATTGAGGACCCACACACCAGACCTTTAAAATGTGGTGGTTTGACAAACCTTACACAAGTGGCTTTTACGGTTCGGTTTATCACATTGATGAAGTAGTAAAATATGTGCTGGTCAATGGTCCAACACCCACAGGTTGCCCCCATGTACAAACGGGCCATTCAATAGACCCGTTGATCAAGCATTCAACCCAACGTTGTTGCTTGTACACTGTGTATACTACATCTTCGCCTCCAACTGGCTTATCATGGCTCTCCATATGTTTTCTGGCGAAATCCTCTGGAAATCTGTCATTTCCCCCATCATTTTTTACCTCAACGTGTCACCAGTTCGCCCCAAAGCGAGGCAAGGCCGCTGTGAAGGTGTCGAAATCGCTAACCACCTCAGCAAAAAATGAGCATTGGAAGGCAAAACCCATGTTTTGTTGGTGTTTTTGTCTGAAAAAAAATGAAGGTTCATGGGTAGTTTCCAAACTTGGAATCCTAGCTTCAGAGTTCATCCTAGGGAATGAAACTGCCGAAATTGCAGTTTACCCTCTGCAGGTCTACAATGATCTACAGGTTGATCCACGGAAAACTCCGAGAGGAGCACTCCTTCTTCTTCAAACCAGAAGAAGGTTCTTGAATATGTGTGCCTTCATCAAATTATTGGAACCCAGGCTTTTGGGTTCAGAATGGTTCACAACCTATTCTTGTTGGCAAAAGACATGCTTTGCCGATTGCATCTGCAAATTCCAGTCTAAGTTGCGTTGCTTATAATTATAGACAAGTTCGTTTCTAACTTATAACTCTAGGCTAACTGAGATTTCATGGTGGATACTTCTAATCTTTGTTCATAGAATTGTCATGAATTCTTGTGAATTTTCACTTGGTGTGACAGTCGTCGTCAAATTATGACCAGGGGCCTCCTGCAGCACAGTGCCCTCGGGTTCCCCCGCGGGTTTCACCGTCGTCTCAGCGTACGCAATGAGAAGCCCGTGAGGGTTCAGGGCATTGTCCTCGCCAGCGACCGTTCCATCGGCTTCAAACACCCCCTATGGTCCCCCAGATGTGTAAATCACATAGGAAACATTAGGAAACTATGGTTTCTGGCGGGTGGTTCATATGGGATTACATGGGTTTTGCTGACTTATTGTGGGAGAAATGAGTGGTCACACATGGATTTCGACTTGACCAGCTTTTCGGAGTCTTATCATATCAGTTCTTTTTGATTTAGTGTTCGATATTGTTCGATATTGTTCAAACGGAAAACTGAATTTGGACGGTCAGTCAGCAAGTCAACTGCCAGGCTGCCAACAATGTTGGAGAACATGGTTTCTTCACCTGAATGACTAAGACTAGTTGAATCTGTCATAGAAAAGCTTCAACACATAGTATGAGCACTTAGATCTCTTCTGGTTGGCAGAACACATGCAAATTTCTTGGCTGACCTTGCTAAAGCTATACCTTCGGGTGGTAAACTTGACCATTTCCAGGGTTTGGAGACCCAACAAAATCAGCAGGGCTCAAAGGCAGAATCAACGATTTTGATCGGTTTTGTTTGATGAGTGGCCTTGGCCCTAGTAGCTACACTGTGCCCATGTCGTGCCAAAGGCTTCGTTCGGAAGCCACACCACATGAAGCTCCTGTTATAATGTCCTTTGACTGGATGAACTTCAACTCAAACACGTGTCAACTTGAGGACAAAATGAGGAAAGCACATGAACACACCCTTTTCCTCCAACGCGGACTCTATCATTCAGGACTTGCCAAGAAATCACCGGTACCCAAACATCTTGAGAGATGTGATCGAAGCCAACGGTCCCACGGTCCAACTCTCCTGGTCGTATTGGAAGAGAACGACCTGGGGCTTCGAATCGCCACGCACCGCCTGCAAGTTCATGTCCATGAAGGCCTGGGAGTTAGGCAATGCATGCACGAGTGTAAGAACGTATTGCACGCAGAAAAATAAGACAAATAGATCGACACGTCTTCGTTGTGCACACATATACATATACATATATATTATCATATAATGTAATATAATGTAATGTAATGTAATACAACATAATATGACATAATATAATATAATGTAATATAATATGCACCATTGTACGCCAAAGATCAATTTACGCTGCAATTGCTCATTTGGATTGCTCATGTGACTGCTTGTCCATGTTCTTGTCCCTTCAAGTACCCCCTCAAAGAAAAAAAATCATGTCAAACCCAAAGAGATCCCAAAAGTATCCAAAAGTCGCTTTGGCTTGTAGGAGCAACGCAGCGTATCACAACTTCTTTGTTCGCTCGGACTTCGGAACTCGCAAACCAGGATTCCCCCCCTCCGTGACTCCTAAAATAGACCGTGAAATAGTCTTCCGGCTTGACCCGTAGGGCTACAAATGCTTCCCTCCCCCAAAAAAATGGAAGCATAAAGATCAGAACTTGTAATGTTGGTAAAACAATAATAAACCATCCCCAATTTCACCATAAATAGGTGGTATAAACCCTTCCCAAATGGGTGGTTTAAGCCTCGCTATCAAGCTATCCTCAACCCCCCGGGATCCTCCCGGGCGCCCGGGCTGGCGAACTGATCCGCCCCGTCTCCCAGCCCACCGCAGGCTGAATGTCTGGCCTCAGCCGAGGGGCCAAAAAGCCATGCAAAATCAACGATGATAGTTTATGCCAATGTTTTATGCTAGCTTGTGATAGTTTAACGTAAGTTGACATAAGTTAAATAATGTTCAATATAATTAGTCTGTATTATTCTATATTAATCTTATGATTATGAAGATGATTTTTTTTTTCGAAACCCTGCTGTGGTTTAAAACCCTGCTGTGGTTGTGAATGTTTGCAAATTTGAAAAATACTGTATGGATTGAAGAATTCCAGAATCAATTCAATGAAACCCATGATTCAATGAAGCATCACGTTGTTCCAAGCAAGATTTGTTACCCTCTGGTAAATTAACATAGACCCTGGCGGATAGGGATTGGAAGATTCGTTTCCTCCAAAAATAGCTATTCTCAGGGCCTATGGAGGTTTCCTAAAATAGGGGTACCCCCAAATCATCCATTTTAATAGGATTTTCCATTATAAACCATCCATTTTGGGGTACCTCCATTTTAGGAACCCCCCCTATGTTAATATACCAGAGGGTAATATTTGTTACATTTTGGGGGTTCGAACGGATGACCCATGCGAGTCTTCATTCTTTGGGATCTGCCCAAAAAGGGGGTGCTGATGTCAGTCATCACCGACTGGACGACTGGGAACTGGGATTCCCTTGCCAGGTCACTGGAGTGTAAATTCCAAACCATTCCAAGCCAGATTTGTTGAACCAATTTGGGGATGATCGGTGAAGTCGTCGCATCAGGCATCAGAATGTTCAGGAATTTTCATCGACCATCACCCATAATGTGGGAAACACAATGCCATCAACCTACAATTTGGGATGGTTGAAATCGCACCCATCAAAATGGTGATGACTTGGGGATGGTTCATGACATTGGGTTTACCACATTGGTTTGAAAAACACCGGGAAGGAGGAGGCGTATCTATGGAAGCTCCGAGCCGCGACACCTTTCAGGCAAAACCTCTACACCAACCAGGCTGACGAAACCACATCTTGAGGCTTCATATGATAGGGAAGGGAGTAGGGAAGGGGTTTTACATGACACGAAGTGATATTAAGACATGAAAAGCTCTACAGTAGATATCATACCATTGCAGGATGATGATAATCCCTGATGGACCACCCCGAAAACGGCAATCATACGATACTAATGATGCCAGCCCGGGATTGGGTCAAAAGAAATCAAATTTCATCAAATACTATATTATATTCTGGGGGATGAACATCCATAAATCCCAGATTTGTACCAGCTAATTTGGGGATTCAAATTAGGCTATTGACCCGAGGCGCCCTTGACCATGCCGTTGCTTTCAAAATCCCAGCGGCTTGTCGATGAAGGCAAAGCGGAGTAAGGGCTCGGGCCTCGAAATATTGGAGATTTACTATCAGCATATTTGGGTCTGTCTGAATTTAGGGTACCCCCCAATTCCAATGGATTTGAACCTCATTTTCCCTATTAAACTGGCTAATTATTTGTGGGTATCCCCCATTTTCAGACAAACCCATATGGATTTACCATGAGAATCGCGGGACTTTCCTTCAAAATAGTTGAACATAGTTCAACAACATATCTCTCTCCATCGCCAGTTGAACTATAGATCTTCCTGTTTTTGTTGCGGTTGGAGTTTCTACTGTCAGCTTCAAATGATGGGGAGTTAAGAGAAGTCGACCATCAAGGAGTGTGAACCCCTTTCCACAAATCTCACTGGATTCTTTTTTGCGGGGAAATCTACAGGAACCATGGCGTTTGACATCGCATATAGAGGTTTCCGGAAAATTGTCCCTTCATGTCTCTTCAACCAATTCTCGGAAAACCCGTGGTGTTAAATGGATTACGTGATTGCTTAGATGATTCTGCAGATGATCGTCAGAAACAACTGGCGAAACGCCACTTGTAAGCAGAAAATCTTCATCCAATGCTGTGCAAAACCCAACACGTGCAGCCAAATCTATTTGTTTCTTCATGTGAGCTTTGAGGTGTGATCCCTATTTTAACCGGTTAAATCGTGAAATCCTAACATGTCCTGTTTCAAAGCCTGATATTTCTTGGCTTAACCATGCTAATTCCCACATATTGGTTGACTAGGTCCCAAATGTTTGTCACTCACAATGTGGTGCCCCACCCCCCGTCCCCGACCTCCAAAGGAATACCACTCAATTGCAATTGCACAGACAACTATAAACATATCATAAACATCATAAATCCATCATATAAACCATTAATTATATAGATACTTCTGAGTTACTTCTGTAGATATGCCATAAATCCGCTATAGTTAACCTACCTATAAACCAACTTATAAGTGGGGCGCACCGAAAAACAAACATTAAAAAAAAAAAAACAAGTTCCAAAGAGGATCTCAGCTTCTGACACGTTGAGCCCCGGCGTGGCCGGATAGGCGTCCAGGGGAATAATGCGAGGGTCCTGGGCATGGATCGTTTTTCTGGGGCTAACATGGGTTTCCCCAATCTTTTTGTATGTTTACGCCAAGGTAACCCAGCGAAATATTTGAGTTGATGTATCAATGGCTGTACTGGAGAATTTGTTCATACATATAGGCATCGGCAGGGATAGGAAATTGCGGGAAACCCCGGGTTTTGATTTGAGACCCCGTGTCTACTGGTACACCCTACGTTTTGTGCGGGTCTTGAGGCATAAGGTATTTATCAATGGAAAATATAGGTACTTTTCCTGTTCATCCAATTTCACCTGGATGATTCGTGTGAATGGAGTTAAATTGATTCACACGCTCCTCAGGAGATGATTGGATTCCTAGGATGCCAAAGAATCCGGCTTGCTCTTCCATTGCTCGATTATAAACCAAAGCGAATGCGACTGAGTGTTTTATTTGGTGCAGTGGGTGCATGCGACGCTGGTAATCACCGGAGCACGTGTGCATCACCACCTTGAATGGGGGCAAATCATCATGAGCCACACCTCACAAAAGCCATCTTGCGGATAATTTCCCTCGTTATAGTTGATTTTCCCAGCTATAAACACCTCCATTTGGTTCGGGGATTTTCCAGCCACATTTGACCACTGGAGTGTATCCCATCATTTAGCTGTTGAACTGGGACCATGCTATTCGGTCAAAAAGTCCTGGTGGACAGTCCATTTCATCACTACACTTATGATCAATTACATAGCGAGGCTACCCCCAAGAGAAATCATGATTTGCTGGCAAGATGGGACCACGACAAGAGTCTGAGTGGGTCATAAATCCATAGCGCCAATCTTAGATACAATATGATACAATGTCAAGCCCCCAAACAAAAATAGTTGGTCAGGTTCCTACCGTAATTTCCCGTGAAAATTGACAAACAATAAGCCACTAACGTACCATTCACATCCCTTTACGGAGATCAATCCTTGGCAAACAGATTGGTTTATCTGAAAATAGTGTGCCCCTAAATCCATGATCAACCATCATTTTCCGATTCCCCCCTTTAAATTCACATTTTGGGGTAACCCATTCTCCATTTTCATGCATAACCTCAAATATCATTAATATGTTGGATATGTTGGTCATAGACATCTCATCATATCCCTATGGTATGCCCACAAATTCTGGATAAATTACAATACTTCACTAATTTGAATTAAGGCCATTTGGGGATGATTCCCTATACTAACCATATATTCCAGTGAGGTCACAGTGAGGTGGTGATAATTTACCTAGATAAATTCGTTGGTTTTATACCAATCAACCAGCCATTTCCCCCAGATCCTGGATCCCCCACCTCGATCTCTAAATCTTCGGACTCCATGAGGCTTTGCAAATGCCCTGCCGCCTGGTGCCAGGCACTTTGGGTGCAGAACTGGAAAATTGCCCATTTTGGATGATTTTCCCAGCTAGAAACCTCCATTTAGTGGGATTTTCGATGGCTATGTTAAATAACCAGAGGGTAATTGACCTCACAAAAGATGGATTTAATTGGGATTGACTAGGGATAACTTAAAAATGACGCGTATAACAACTAACACTTGGATACACTTGGCAGTACACTTGGCATGACACCAACCATTTTAAGGGAATATTAATTGGTGTACAATTGTACAATGGGTATGATGAGGGATATAATCAAATTTACCTACTTGGGGGTGCAGTTGTTTTTATCAATGGGTCTAACATGGTACAACCCGATCTATTCATTCTGGGGGCACAGGGGGTACCGCGGAGCACTGAAACATTAGGCGGATGGGATTCACCAGTATTCACGACCATAAGTTGGGTTTGTAGATGGCGACCCTGAAAATGATGTGGTTTCCATTGTCTTGTGTGCCCAGCAGGGAAATGACATCACTCCCTGCAATCTGGCTGGGCACGGGGACACGATCTCCCTTAAAGGGTAAATCTTAACCACCAACAACCACGGTTCTGAGGGCTCATTGAACCCCATCTGTTTGAAAAATTCCGGGGGGGGTCATCTTTGGGGGTCTGGTTGAATGCCCCGTGGTCAAGGATTGAGACCAAAAACCCCAAGTTTTGTTTCGATTTGAAGCATTTCATGTGGCAAAAATGGTCGCACCCTACTTTCCCCAATGTAATCGCACATGTTGAAGTTGAACCACCTTACTTGTGCAAAGAAAGCCATGTCAATATGTCGTCCCATTCAAATAGATCAATCCACCAAACCTTGCCCGTTGGACAAACCTGTCAACCCATCGTTCACCCCCCGTCGCACCCGTTGCCGCAACTCGCCCGAGGCGAAGTAGATGGTGGTCCGCGCGTCCGAGGGCGACCTTGTAGGCATTCTTTGTAGCCTATGGTAGAGTAAACATCAATGAAATACTGATGTTTTCAGTAGATACTGTAGATGATATATTATGAGAATGGTAAGCACATATGTGTAAAGAAAACACTGATGCAAAGGGAAGTTGCAGTATGTTTCTTCATTTTTTTCATAGTAAAGTAAGGCACCCCTTGACATTTCTTTTTGATGATCACCAGCCAAATTCATCTATAAATGGGCCAATTTTCCATAGCAAACTGCTAAATTACCAGAGGGTATCAAACAGTTGGGTTATATATATATATATATATATTATGTATATAGATATATATGTATGGTGTTTCCGTGCGTTTGCCACATTGTCACTACAAGATACTACAAGCTTTCCCAACAAATTTATGCTGCTGCCTATCCCACTGACGCCATCTCTCCCTGTAGCCAGAAGACGGTGTCACGTCGGCTTTGTCACTCCTGAGCGGAAGCGCTTTGGAAGATATGGACTCATAGAAATATCTTTCATATCTAGAAGACTCCAAGAATTTTCTTTGACTTTCTGTACGCTGGTAGGCGTACATAGCGAGGTGGTCGGGCATGTTTACTATTGCACACTGTTACAACCGGTTGTATTCATACAGGTGGATGTGCAAATCACAGACATTTTTGCACAGTTTGCATGCATGTAATTTTCTCCAGGTGCAAATGCATAAACATGTGTACGCAGGTTTGTGTAAATCAGGCTCAGATGTGGACATTTTGCAAAATGGTATGCATCACTTTTTGCAGGTATCGCTTTTGGGGGGGCCATCGCTACAACACTTTCCAGACACACAAGTGAGCACTCAGTGGTCTACCAGGGTTTTGACCGTACCTCATCTATCCCTAGATAATAGTAACAATATGCAACAATAATCAATCAAACAATGCCTGTGGCTGTAAATGTAAATCATGTGCGTAAGTATGCGTACCTGCTTATATCCTATTTGTATACCGCTACAAATGCAGTGTTTAAGTCAACATGGTAACCTGTCAAATCACCATCCAACTTTGAGACCGGCCAGAGCCACAGTTCTATTGAATTGGGTTATGTTCCTGCGCGAACACAAAGTCGAAATATGAGTGTGACTGGGGTTTCCACCAAATTTTCAATCCTAACGGGAAAAACTAAAATAAAGCATTGGATTTGTTTTACGCTATTTTTGGACAAGTCCATATGTCCATATATGCATCTCCAAAAACGTGAAGTCGTACCCTCCAGTAAACCAACATCGATGTTGAAAACCCACCATTCATAAATCATTTTCCTAGGGACACCATAGGTTTTCCACATCTATGTTGGTTCACCCCAGGTTAAGTCTGTTGGTTTCTTCGCCTTGGATTGGAACCATCGCTAACCTTGCCCCGTCACAGCAAAAACACTGGTAGCTGGAGATGTTTTATCATGTTCCTCTGTCAGAATGGCAAGCACAATTCACAAATTTACCTAGCCTACATTGGGTTTGTCAAAACATATTCACAAACGCTCAGTCAACAACACTCATATTAATTGATGAATTGGTTTGCTTCCTAATGCTCGAAGCATTGTGAATTAGTCTCCACGAGGATACGATTCAGGTTTCAACCATTTCAAACCCCTGAAAATATGAACATCATTGGGTATCTCCATCCCGACAAAATCGTTGAAACCACTAAGCAAAAAAGTCGACCTCGTTCGCATGTGAGTGGAATAACGTCACCCTCCAGCCCAACGTAGCAGTGGTCCAAAAGGTCCAAGGGTCTCTTGACTAATCTGAAGGAAGGGCACGAAACCGGAGAGCCGGTTCCTTGGGCAGAAAGGGCGTACGTTTCTCGGATGTCTTAACTGATATCAAACACATAACACATGCAAAAAATGCTGGTAAGCCAAAGGGAACCCACAAATGAACAGTCATTGGGGCGGCTACCAGTTTTTCCAGATTGTACGCTGTTATTGTTTGCAACTGGTGGCCGTAATGAGAATCACACATATCAATATCCTCAGATCTGCCCGAAGCACCACTTCGGGTACAGTAAACCCAAGATCAAAAAGGCCCTAGTTGATCTGAAGGGGGCCAATTAATTAAATAGCCATCAAGCATCAACATGCATAAACCATGACAAGATTCACATGCATGTGGCTGATGTCGGTAATGTTTAAACAAGATCAATTCCCCGCACTGCCAGAACCTCGAAAGTATCATCACAAAGAAATTCTACAATCAAGTCCCCGAACCTGTGACACTGCCTAAATGAACCTGCCCCAGACTACAGAAAAAGAGGGAAAAACATAAATAAAAGCCAGCGAGATCATGCTCAAACCTGCAAATAGTTCCAAAACTTCGTTGCTGAAGAATTTCTAGAACAATTATGGTGGTTATAGTAACATGTAGTAAATATAACAGTCATATATCATAACATGCCATGACATAACATGTGTATATATATATAATCTATATATATACATGTATTTGTGTTATATTGACTATATTGACTATACAACATAACACCTCATGAATTTCCAGTTGATCCTGGTGATCCGACGTCCTGGCAATACCTTTAACTGGAGAAACAAGTCAAAAATGCATCAAATACAAATCAATTTGCATCTCGATCTATACAAGACTATAATGTTATACACACATGTGCATATGTAATTATATATATATATATATGTGTGTATGTATGTATAATTAGATGTGTATAGGATTGGAAAACCAAACCCCACGCGGCGCCGCCGCGCTGTGTTCCCCCGACAACTTGGCCGATTTGCCCTTCACGTTCAGGCCTTTCCCGACCTCGGCCCCCGGGTGGCAACGGGTCACTAGCTGGGCGGAAAAAAACGACCTAGATACAGTATAGGGGGCAAAATTTATTGTCAACATTTGTCAACCAACGAGAATAAAGTTATACAGTATCCCTCACATGCTTCTCAAAGAAGGATTCGAAACCAAACAAATAACACAAGATGGCTTTAAGCAACAAAACATTGCATTTAAATGACTTTAACCAACTAAATGAGGAAGTACTTCAAAAAAAAAGAATGCGGATTCCATTCAGAATCAGGCGTTGGTTGAAGCAACAATGATCCGGAGACAACCCCCAAGAATGCAGCTTCGAATGGATTGCTAGTATTTTGTGCCCAGCAATGTTGGCTTTCAAACAATTTAATTAACATCTGGCCGGCAATTTATTGCCGGAAAACTTCAACCATTGACTTTTGAATGAAAGCAATGGGGACAGAATCCGCCAAGGCCGGAGAAACGATTGTGTGTCCTTTGGGTCGATGCGTTCATGACCGCTGACCACCATGAAGTAATACGCGGGAAATAGCCACAGCATCTTTGGGAGGCTGGAAAACAAACATATAAGCATAGATATATATATATATCTCACACACATCTATAGACATATATATATATATATTATTAAAATTATCTATATATATATATATTATTTATTTATTTATAGGAAGGAACCATGGACAATGGAAAAGGGATTGCCACCATTGGAATGCCACCGAACCTGCAGTGTTGTTCGAGGGCAGCGCAAGGCTAACAGTTCTAGATCCGGTTTCTCTATCGAAAACCCTGACAGGCCTTACAATGCGGGGCGTCATGTGGGTGACAGGACACGCGAAGATCTTCTGAATCGTCTTGCCAACCCATTGGTTACACTCTTTCAAATCCCATGCGATATACAATATATATATATATATTATATATATATATATACATATATATATAAATATATAAATAAAACCATCAAAAACTCACACTTCCCTCTGGAAAACCACGGAAACCTTCGCCCAAAAAAAATCGTGTTTTGATGTGTTTTGTGGGATCTTCCCTCTAGACTTGCCACCTTCTTCGGGCCCCATCTGCCGACCCCACTGCTATGCCACTCAACATCTTGGCGATGGCGTCTCGGCTGGCGGGCCGATACACCGCAAACCTCCGCCAGCGGCTGGTGGGGATCCCGTGATCCCCTGGGAATAGCTGGGACGGGGCATGGGGGATGGACAAAAACATGCGGAAACATCTTGAAAGCAACTGGATTCATGGAGGCCATTGCATCTTAAGGACCCATCCATGGCTCTAATTGGCTTCTGTTTGGGCCCAGCGGATACCACGAAATCCAAAAGCACACAATTACGACTGGCACATTATGCAGGGGGAACAAACTCGCAACGTCCACCTGCTTCTGACTCTGGATTCTACTCATATCAATTTGCAAGGGACGACATGCAGTCATAAACGCAGGAAAATAGAACGCAACGTCCCGCTGATTGAAGAGAATACCTATACCAAGAGGCCAGCCTATCAGCTGTCGCCAAACATCAAGAGTGATATAGCCACGAGACATGGGGCAAGCTAGAAGTTCAACAGTGGTACAACATGAATTGACAATCCCATGGTCATTCCAGATGATTCGCTCAGAAAACTCCCAGGATTTACTGTATGGTGAGGCTGGTGGGGTTCCAATTCATATAGACCCAAACTAATCATGTTGGAGGAAAGAGTTCTCTTCCAACCCCCAACTATCCCCAAATCATTGGCGCTTCCCCTGGTGGTTTGAGGCTCCAACCAATGTGTATCTTCGCCTGCGCTGCGCCCGGGCATGGTTCGTATCATCATTCCAGTCTTGGGTACGAACAAAGTGGAAACCACTAAGTAGATCGAAGCAGCTTTGAATGGTTTCATTGGGATCCGTGACTCTTGGCCAACTACTCTGTTGCCAACCCCGCCCCTTGATCTCCAAAAACCAGCTCTTGGCACCGCAACACGAGCCGCACATCTTTGAAACTCCGCTCCACGGCGTGCAGGAGAAGTATCATGAAACCTTCCCTGGTTTCATGCCCAATGGTTTGGTGGTCTCAATCACCCCAAAGAAATGGGCAAATTGCGAGCCATCCTTCCAAACATAGGTTTACCTCAAAAAAATTAAACGTAGCTATGGAAAATCACCATAGTTTTACCAGGTCTGTCATCCACAAATGGACCATCTTCATCCATTTTCATCCATTTTTCCACAGCTATAGCTGTTAAATTTCCAGAGGCACAACATACCAAAATCATGGACACCTAGCAGATCAAGTGCACCCGCCAGGATTCCGCCCGGAATCCCAGCTTCCCGGCTCAGAACGGTTGCTGGGACAGGAGCTCTAGCCTTGGACCGTTTCGGAAATGGCTTCGCCTGCTTGGATCCATGGGAATTTCAGGACCCTAAAATGGAGGAGTAGTGTGGGTAAAACAATAATAAACCACCTATATTTTGATGGTTTCTACCACCTATTTATGGTGATTTGGGGGATGGTTTATTATTGTTTTACCCACATTAGTGTACCTACTGTAAGGCCATATTTTGTTCGGGAGAATCCCTGACAGAGCCCGTAGGCCGGCTACGTAATAGATACCTCCAAGGTTCCCATGGCCATTGATTGGAGGAAGAATCTAGGGCAACCCGTCAAGTACAAAGCCAAAGCCTAAAAAAAGTCCCAAGACTCAGCGAAGCATGTGAACAGACCGGTAAACTTAGATAGCCTACAGCCATCTACAGGCTACAGCAAAAAAAAGGTATGTTCGGAAGATATGCCCCATATTTCTCCCTGAAAATTGTGAAACGTCAAGCCATAAACAGATCATTTCTCCAAGGTTTCCCCACCAGCCTGGACGGATTCAACCTGCAAAGTCACAGTCTCAAAGCGTGAAACGGCTGCCATGCCCTCTCACAGGCCTTGGGTTTGTGCCCCCTTGGGTTAGTTCAGGAGAATTGTATAGAATTGTTGGGTTTATGGTAGATATATCGAACTAGTTCATTCATGTACAGTAGGGTGTTTATAAACCAACACAACGGGAGGGCACCGCCTTGAGGCGGGCCCCCAGAAAGATGACCTTTCATGTTGGTTAAGAAAAAAGCCCTTGGATAGGCCAGGCCATGTGTTTCTTGGCAAACATGGACTCCTTCAAGGGCCACTGATCTCTCGTCCCAGCAGTCTCCCCTACACTTTTTGAGTGACACACCCTCAGAAAGATGGCGGTATCAAATAGGAACTATGATTGAACCGCAGCTGTGTCTCAGTCAATAGCTTGAAGTTTCTGAGATTATTATATTCTAACTTCAAAACTGCAGATTTTACATGCATTTTTCCGGGTGATCATACTCTTGCAAAACCTTCGTTTGTGGTGTCGACGGTGGAGTTGCTAGAATTTACCCAAAGAATGCCAAATTTAGCTAATTGTGATTCCGACATTTTCCGCTGAATCGCAAGATCATCATTCAACCAAGACCATTGACAGTTCCAAAACCCTTCCAAATCTGTTGAACATCTTTGAACCGTTCCATTGCGTGGATTTAGCGGCTAGCGCCATCAGGAAGTAGCCAGGGATTTCCATCCCACAATCCCATTCGATGGTCAAAAACCAATCTTTTTATAAATTAGCTACGCCCCATCAACTATTAGGTACCCTCTGGTGAACTAACATAGCTATGGAAAATCACAATTTTTAATCGGAAAATCCACTATAAATGGCCATTTTCAATAGCTATGTTAGTTCACCAGAGGGTAATGTCTGTTATATCACCCCCATCAACCCCAAACCTTCACCAAGATATCTGCGTCAACTTCGCGATTTCGGGGCCACGGGGACCAACCGAGTCACCAGGACGGTCGCCTCAAAGGTGATGGCATTGGGCTGCACCGATGCACCCTTCATACCATCCAGCAACCGCACAGCGTCGCGCCAACGTCCTGCAAGCTGGGTGAATAATGGGGGAAAAAATACGGCATATTGCCCAACAAATTAATGTGAGAAATCACCCAAACAGATCGGAAACATACATGATAATTGTATAGTATGGTAAACAAGATTTGGTGAACCCGGGAGGGATCCTGTAGACTCTTGAGAATTCATCTGAGTTAGCTGAGTTAGTTTATAGCTCCAATAACTATGGTTTACAAGGATATCTATAGTAAGGGTGATTAGAAACCAACTTATAATTGGGGGCCACCACCTTGTGTGATTCATATCAGACTACCATATTCTCTGATTTTAGCAAGTTACCTCGTGAAATTTCAGCAATTGAAAAGCTGTTAAAACTGAGTAACGGCCCCCCTGTTGTCAGGAACCCAAAAAATCATTTCCTCTGCTTTGAGCAAATTGTGCTACTTCACAATAATTCGCAAGTTGCCAGCCCCTAGAAATGGTTCACTTTGACATCAGCTGAGCCGGCATTAATCCGTTTGGGATTGGGGCCTGTTCTCAACGCAGTGATGGCCACAATTGAGATCAATTGAGTGCTGTTAAAATGCCCAAATTTCCGGGAGTGATTGTGCATCGCACCAAAACACATCATTCTTTGGCTTGGCATTGTACCCACCCCCCATACGAACCACCCAACAAAGGCTTTGCGGCATACCCAGATATTCCGAACAAAGCATCTTGGTCAAGTTTTCCAGGGCTTGATGTTTGTTGCTTTCATCTGCTCATCTTCCCACATTCCTGCTTTCTCCAGAGATCTGAGCACCGCAGAGAAGGAAATGACATCCCCTGCAACGCCGTGCCGCGGCATGGCCTGCAATGAAGGCCGTCATCCAAGCGCCGATTTCTTGGGGCGGATTGCAGCTAAAACACTAGGGAAACAGGGACTTAAGTTGCTGAACCAACAAAAATGAGGGATTTACAGAAAACAATGATAGATAATGATAGCATGTATAATTTTATGATAGTGTATATTTTGACGATGATACTAGTAGTGATGATTCAATCAATCAACATTGATCAAACTGGGGAATCTAGCCACTAATATCAGATCCACAATTATATAGATGTAGCATGATGTAGCATGGTTTTCCCAAACAATAAATAAAGGCCTTAGAACATAGAACTTCATACACAAATTCATGAGCTTTTTCGCTGGTGCCTACTGCCCTGGAAGCAGGATATATAGGGCCGGTCTGAGCCTTCAGGAGTGGTAGCCTGCTGAATGTGACTCTGGTTCGGCCCCTATGAATCGAAGTGGCTTCAACAAACCAAAAAAACGTGGTTGCCAAGGCAGTTGCCAACTGGAAGCTTCTCAGTTCGATTCAACTTGAGGTTGTCTGAAAATTCAAAACGCCATTCCATCCCCATGGTTTACCCTCATTTTCCCCAGCAAAAATGGCATTGTTGGATTCCCAATTTTCTCGGCTATCCTGTTTGGACCCCATGCAAAAACATGGTTTTGAGCTGCTTGGGTTCAATCCATTTGATTCCCCATTTGCATCATATCTGGAAGACAATGTAAAAGTGAGCCGCTAACTGAATGTGCCATTCACATCATCACATCTATTTGCCATGCAAGGTTGCACCGAATCTTCTCATCCAACCCAAAAAAGGCAAGTTCGGAACATCACCTTCCAGACCCCATTTTTGCGGTTCCATCTATTTAAATCCGCAAGGCTGTGTACCCCACCGTTTCGAAAACGTCAACCCACCTGGACCCTTCCGTCGCACCTCCAGCAAGTGCAGCGCCAAGAACCAGCGACCCTCGCAAGCGCTGATGAGGCTGTTGAAGCTGATGTCGTTGGGCCGGAGGTCAGCCTCGACAGCTCTCTCTCTCTCGGCCATTTTTGAATCGCTTGATGGTCACTCGAAATGATCCAAATGCCAATCTTCATATATAGTCAATTTTGCACACACCATTTTTTCGTGAAAACTCACCATAGACGCCGCTGAATTTCTTGATTTCTACATGACATCGCCAGTCTTTTTCCGTAGATTCGTATAACAAACTATCTTCGGTTCGACCACCATGCTTCTTGTTCCGTCCCAATTTTCAATTCATTATCATTCATTAGGTTGACTCTAGTTGAACTTTTCAGTGAACAGTCAGCTCCCTCAACTAACATAGACCCGGCCAAATGGTGATTGGAAGACAACTTTCCTCTGAGAATCGGCCATCCCCAGGCCCGCTAGGATGGTCCAGTACGTCATTCATTGGTCATTCAGGGAACCTTGAAGTTGCCAACATCCATGGCGAATCTTGGATACCCTGCAGTCTTTTTGCTGTCCAACAAAATTCATACTATAGTAGCAAAAGATTAAGTTGTATTAAACTATCATAAACTATCCATCCAGTTGGTTCCCGCAGTTATATCCCACTACACTCACCCAGAAATTCTCGGTGAATATTGCCCAGTTGGGTCAACTCCCCTGGTGTCACTGTCCAGTCGACGCCAGCCTCCACCATGTCCTGAAAAAGCTGTAGGGCCTGACGCCACCGTCCGCCCTTCTCTAAGCAGCTCAGCACGGCATTGAAGCTTGGCACCTGAGATGTCAATGGATTGCAGCAACCCAAAAGACCAGGAACAAGGGATCTGTTCATGGCAAAATGTGCAGGACATCCATGTTTGTTAACCTAAAACAGAGGATTCTTGTGTGGTGTGCCCACAAGCCAAGGGGATTGTATTTGTTTCCAGGTGGTTTGGCTGGACTGGTGAGAGTAGTTGGGGCCCCAACCCCATGAGATACCAATCGGTTGATGGTTTTACCACCTCCCAAATATTCACCGAAAACGACAGCATGGCCGCCTCAAAGCACCCGCCAGCTGTGTAGATTCTGCTTCCCACAATGGATGATGATAATCCCCCACTATTTGGGGCCTACTGTAGAATCCCCCATAGTCATCAACCAACAAGGGGATATTCAACGCTTCCCATTTAGACCACCAAGCAAGATCAACACATTCTATATGGTGGTGCCACCCAGCTATACAGCTATACCTTGATTTACAACCCCTCATTAACTCTAGATGTATCATATCTACCATAAGCCCTAGCTGTGCGAGTTGTAAACAGCTATAAAACCAACTTCGCCAACTAAATCCCATCAAATCCCATTACTGTAAATCCCGTCAAAAAAATCCCACTGAGTCATACTAAACCAAACTAAATCACCACATGTTTGCTGCCAAAATCCCTGATTTCTTCATGCAAAATAGGACACCACGGATATCACCTTCCAGTTGCCCCAAAAAATCGGCCCAGGTCGCATCTGCTTCCTGGCGCTGGCGCAGTATCTGCAGCAGTTGAATGGCCTCTGACCATCGCTGTCCCTTCTCACAGGCGTTGATGGCTGCGCAGAAGCCTCAGATGGATAGAAACCACAGAACACCCATGGGAAAATGGTGAATTAAGCAGCCAAAAGGTGATTTCATGGGATTTATAGCTAATTTATGTTAGCTAAGTTAGTGAGCATAACTCCAACAACGCTTGGGTTTTTGGGGATTACATCTATAGAAAGAGGGATTATAAACCAACGACCATAATTGGGGGGCACCACCTGATGGGAGTAATGTGCGAAACCCAATGCCGTAGACCTAGCATTTGAATGCATTTGTTGGATGGTATGGGATGCTTTACAGCAGCCATAATGGTTGTGACTTGGGGTTGGTTTATGGCATTGGGGTTTAGCACAATAATCGGTAAAAAGGATAAATGCATATATAAATAAGCCCGTTTTCGAGGTTCTCGCTGGACCTCCCGGGAGTGAGAGTTCAGATTTGAGACTGGATTTGTAACCAGCAAATACCAGAGATACTGTATATGCTACAAAACTTGCTGCCCTGGCTGGATTGCATCTGACCTTCGGCTGATGTCTTAAATCCAATGACTGTGGGCAAAACAATGCCATAAACCACCCATTTGGCAATGGTTTATACCACCTGTTTATGGTGAAATTGGGGTTAACTGTAAGATTGTTGTACCCACATTATAGACTATACCAATGAACCACCAGAGGAAAATCTTAAATCCTTACAATTTTGTGGATAGCTTCCGGGTGAATTCCCTATAGAATCCCTAAATCCATTCACCAACCATTCACCCTGCCAGAGCACCCACGCGGTTCATCGTCTTCCTATCTTCGAAGCCCTGCAGCGCCATGCGCCAGCGAGAGGCTTTGGCAGCGCTGGTGACGAGGGAACTGAGGGAGGTGACATCCTCAATGGCTGCAACGGTGTGGGGAGGATATGGCGAAAACATGGGGAAAATGTACGGAAAAAATGGAAACTGTTGGGAAAATTGGAAAGATATGGGAACATATAAGGAAAATATGAGGAAAACATAGGAAAACATGGAAAAACATGTGGGAAAAATATGCGAAACTATGGGGAAAACTGTGGGGATTTTGATGGTGATTTTGAAGATGATAGCGCTTCAACATCATGAATTTTGTGACAGGAGGGGTTCCCATGAAATTTTGACATAAGGAACATATGCTGATTTTGAACTGATTTAACTCGGGATGCCTGTTCATTCATGGATATGAATGATTAATGGATTTGGTACCTGCAAAATCCGGGGAAATGAACCCAAAATCTGCTGGTTTAGCGCATCATTATGCCTATTGAACAATTGCAGTTTGGGGTTCACATACCAAATTTTCGGACACCCCCATGTGGAATGTGGGATGTTAGATTAGATAATTTTGATCTGAACAAGAGACTAATCGGAATCCTATGATCCACAAACGTACCATGCTGAAATAACCAAAATACAACCAAGGAATATGTTCTGAAAGAAAAACAAACCGATGATTTCACGATGATTTTGGATTTTTGGCATTCTGGATATTTAGATACTATCTATCTAGATATATATACACAATAAGCCAATGTGGTTTCAAAACAGAGGATTCAGATCTTTACTGGTATACCAGCGGGTTGTTTATGGATTGATACTTTCCTACATCAAAATCCAATACTTCACTTCAGGCTGACATGTTTCGTCATTTTTGCAGCACATCAAATACCATAAAATCGAGATGCCCTGAATTACCAAAAATTAGCCAAACTGAAATAGATGATACACACAAATACATATGTTGACTTATCGTAGTTGGATTTGTTTTGATTTGCATATTGGGTGCCTAAATTGAAACATCGCCGCCGGCAAGGCTCTGGCGAGACTTGGACCTGCAACATGAAATCCAGTAGGAAGAAGGCCTGAGCTGCCCCCGGTCACACTGAAGAAAGCATCGTGGCAACGTGGCACACCATATGTAGACATCAACAAAGGATTTTGGCAAATCTGATATATTTTTTCTAGCACATGTTGGTAAATAATCCGTATATAATTAGGCCGTTTGATTGGTGGATACTAATTTAGTAGCACGTCATCACTATTTCTCCACTATTTGGAGGGAACCCCCTAGTTAATCACCAAGGGCTTCTTACCATCTGATAATTTAACGTGGCGGAAAATCAACATTTGAACGGTAAAGGAATCACAAGGCATCTTTTCTGTGGGCCATAGCTTCCATGTGAAATAACCAGAGGCCAGCATGACTTCGTGATCTCCAACTGCCTTGCCTCCTGCCAGCGTCCTACGGCTTGACATGAAGTCATCGAAGCATTGAAGCTGACCAAATCCTGGGCTGAGAGGGGGAATTCGTCACGTTGAAATAAGGCCATGTGGGGATGCCATCCAACTACTAAGCATCATTCCAGTGACTCAATAGTGAGGTCATTATGAGTCAGACAGATTTTTATAGTATGTGTATGTCAGAGTCATAGCCATGTTTGGGCGCATGGCTAAGGGCCATTTGAAAAAGCCGTACTTTCCATCGATTTCACTGACGCGGTTTTGCAGCGTTACCCCCCACAAACTTCACCCACTGTGAATGTTCATTTCTTGGGTCCGCCCGAGATGCATTTCAATGGACACACTGCTGAAATGGCTGAAATTGCCAAGCAAGTTTATCCAAAGTTGAAGTCGAAGTCGACTTTGGATTTTTGTTCGTTTACCATAAGTTCAGGTCGTTGAAATTCTGAATAATTCATCGTCACTACATCATCCCACATGGGTCTGTCTCAAGCTGGAGAATACCTTGAAATTGCAAGTCTAAGGAACAAACAATGATTAAACCCTTGGATTTTGGTGGGTCCAAATCTTGAAACAACCTATGTTTTCCACGTTCCAACCAAGCTTCTGTTTTCATTTCATCAAGACGGCGAACGATCCAATATATTCTCCATTGTGTAAGAATATGCCAAGTAGAATCAACAACCCTTCAACAGTTGGTTGACCCAAAACATACCCAGAACACAGCCAGAACATATAGAAATCCTACCCCAAAAAACTAATAAAAGAAAAAGAGAAGTAAAAAATCCCACTCAAGTAGAGATCATACTTTTCTGACCTTTTCTGCATCTTGGGTAAACGGATGCATTTTGTTTCACATCCAAACCAAGTGTCAATTCTCAGATCTGCTCCTGTCATCTGCTTCAGGAACTGCACCGCCTCCTTCAATTTGGCCCCTCTGCACAGCGCCGCTGCCACGGTGCCGAAGCTTACGACGTCAGGGCTGCCTATGGCCGGCAGGGGGGGTTCCCACACGGGGGGGGATTGGGAGATGGCCCTTTTTTGAATGGGAAATAAAATTAAATAACTCACTTTGCAACGGTGCTCTCAGTATAGCCAACTTATCAACATTAGAATTTAGAATGATCGATACGTTTATCTTTCGTTGTTCTTTATACCCCAATTACTGGAGGCTTAGAATCATAAGGAAAGGCCCAGCAGAAAAACAAAAACGATTCACCATACCGAGCTTGCAAATGGCACCCAAGTCGGTCACCACCATAGTTTTCTGGACATTCAACATGCACCATCCTTTCAAACCAACAAGGATGCATAATGATGCCACATGTTGTCAACATCTTTCTGCCCAGCGTTTGTTGGCAAAAATCCTCATGCCCGCTGACTTCCAAAAGAGTCTCAAGAATGTTAGCTGGCTTGGTCATGTTGAATTCTCTCTTGTTCTTTGTGAATTCTCAGCGTTTTCAAGGTCGAAACCCAGTTTTTGAGTGGTAAAATCCCAGTGTTTTCAAGGTTGAATCCCAATTGTTTGGTGGTGCAATCCCTGCGTTGTAGAGATTGAATCTTCCTTTGGAATGTCAAATCCCATTTTTTGTGACAATTGTCAAATCCCAATGTTCATGAAATCCCCGTATATGTACCAGTCAAATCGTGTCACATCCGCACTTTTTGGCTTCTTGTGCTTGTTGAATGTTGTTGAATCCCAATTTTCCGGTGGTCAAGATTCATATTTCTGGGTGAACTGTCCAAAATCTTCACATTTTCATAAACAGTATTCATATATTTGCTCAAGTCAAAATCCCCAATTTTTTCAGCTCGAATTGACTCCCCATTTCCCCACCAAGTCACCCAACTCCGTAAAGAGCTCCAGGGCCAAGGGCCATTGCGACTCGCAGGCGTGGATCATGGCATTGAAACTCACCAAGTTGACACCGGAGGTCGTGGAAAAACTCCTCATGAGTTGGATGCCTCCACCCGTTTTGTGAATGTTGGTTTTATAATCCCCCAAATACTATAGATACAATCCCCAGAAAACCCAAACGTCTGGATAAATTATGATAGTATTTGAAATAATGATAAATCATAATATGAGAATGCTAGTATGACCATGAATGCTAAATTATTGATTTCCGGATGCATGATGACAAAGAATGACAATAATAACATGATATATATATATATATGCATAATCCATATTCATAGGCTTTGATATAGCACTATCAAATATATTTTAGACTATGGGGGATTCAGACATGAATATCCTCATGTATGAAAACATTCAACTATATATAGTGATTATCTATGATTTTACTAACCTGATCTATATGATCCGATTTAGTGCATCTAATGTCTATGATGGATTATAAATCAATGTTTATGGCCATACTAGCGTCATAATATCAGAAATCACTGATAAACGAAATAATGCACTGACCTTTTCGTGGAATATACAAGGTGGTGCCCCCACAAATATATGGTCGTTTTTAATTCCCCTTTCTATGATACAAACCCTTTTAACCCCAGCTGTTGGAGCCATAAACTGACTTGGCCAACTATGGGGCACCACCCTGTATAACTTGATATAACAAAATGGGTGATTTGAAGGGAATATTCAATGCATATATGGAACCCAACTAAAGAGCATATCCAGTGGTAAAGTCGTAAAATCATGTAAGATCCTCTTTGGCACCCGTCTTTTCAGGTTCCATCTGATTGTCCCTGCCACTCGTGTACCACGTTAATCTGTCGGGGTGTGCTAACTTCAGGTTGATCAGGTTGAGGCGGGGGGTTCTTGATGGTCGACGGGTACAACATCGACCAAATCACTGGATTGATTTAAAATTCGAAAGCCGAAACCATGGCTTTTGAATGCTTTTGACATGAAACATGGGAGTTTCAGGTGTGTTTTTTCTTAGCCTTAAACTAATCCAGTGATTTAGATCTTGGACAATGCTTGGCTGATGATTGCCATACCAAAGAGCTGGAAGCTGCTGAGAGCCCGAGGCCATCGGCCACTTCCCAGTGTAGAGATGCTTGTGCTCAAAGTTACCTGACTTCGGCAACCAGTTGGATCCCCTGCTGCTTGATGGTTTTTGGTAGTGCTAGCAAAGTACTAAAGCTCTGGTAACCAACCATATTTTGATGGTTTATACCATTGCTTTACCAACCTTAATTTGGTTTCTACCGACTATGATCCGGCTTGATGATCTTTTTCCTTGATCCACCCCCCCTTGTAATATGACAACGCAACCTCTCATCCCCAACATTTAGTGATTGAGGGCAGCTTGCTTAAGTAAGGATGAGTTCATGATCCCCATCAAACTAGCTTGTGTGACCCCTTGCAACCCACTAGGCCATGGAACCAACCACAGGGTTAAGTCTGGGATACCGCTGGTTTTGAGGCCCCAAAACTGCATGTGTTGGCCATTCTTCCTGAACAGCCTGCCAACCCATCATGCCGGAGCCTCATCTCACTTCAGAAAATGACCATGTGGCTGGTTGGCTGCTGATCTGAACATCACCATTCTAAGATGCGGTAAAGGTCCATAAAGATGGTTTTCCAACCAGGTTGGTCCATTGCATTTTGCCCGCATGAACCTTTCGTTTCTGTTGAGGCGAAGGGTGCAAGGATGTGCAAGGCGTTTAATGTTATCATGTGTATACATGCATATATATACACACATGGTCAACTCATATGTTGTTTGTTTCGTTCATAGGTTCCAGAAAACAAAGCATCTACATGCCTGGCTACAATCTGTCCAGTATCTAAAAACAGGTTGTGTAGAATTTATCCATTTAGATGCCACCCCCTTTTGGCTGCCCAAAGTCTCTGTTCCTACTCTATCCCATTCATCGCAATTCAGAATGCGAAAGGTTGAATTGCAGTCGATTTCCCAAAGTTGCTGGTGCTTAGTAGGGAATGGGGGAACGGGATGATGGTTAATAGTTATTTTATCATTCCATTTGTTTCCCCATTTCCTCACAAGGTGAGGCCCCCAAATGACTTTGTTAACGTTTGGGTTGATGGGAGATATCACGAACTAGTACCCTCTGGTAAACTAACAGTTTGCTATGGGTCAAATCACCATTTTCAATGGGTAAATCAACTATAAATCACCATGTTCAATAGCTAAGTTAGTTTACCAGAGGGTAATTAATGGCTTCATAAACCAACAAACACAACTGGGGGGGCCTCACCTTGTACCAAGCACCGGTCGGGGGATCGGATGGAACTACTCGGATGTGCGAGTTAGTCAGTGGTTCATAACCCATATATCACATTGTATAACTGGGAATGATACATAAATAATCATCTATTATATATTTATATGTATTTATATGTAACTAAAAAGGGTATACTGGGGTACTGGGGTATAATATCGTATAACATTGTATAACTGGGAATGTTCATGAATATTCCATATATATATATAATAACTAGGGATATACTGGGGTATTTCAATGTATTTCATATGATTATATAATGCACCCCCAAGTACATGCCACCAGGTTGCCACATCTGGCAGCAGCTTCACGTGTCGCATGGCATCTGCTAGGCTTAGCCCATGTCGCCACTGTGACGTCTCGCAGCAACTGAGCAGGGCCTCTGGCGCGGCCATTCGGATGATAGGGGGATTCACATATGATGTGCATGGGCCAGTAAGCGGATATGATATACCCCCAAAATATGGCTTTATATGGTGCAGTACCTCCAGTTTAGGTACCTGAAATGGCCATTGAATGTGCACATGATCATAGAGTTATTTACTGTAAATGAACATGCAGCATTTTGTTTTAAAAAACTCGTGGATTTGCCTCGGAGTCCCCCGCCAAGAAA
Source organism: Symbiodinium sp. clade C Y103 (assembly GCA_003297045.1). Classification (NCBI taxonomy): domain Eukaryota; class Dinophyceae; order Suessiales; family Symbiodiniaceae; genus Cladocopium; species Cladocopium sp. clade C. The sequence goes on along the minus strand of BGPT01002169.1, from coordinate 55,250 downwards.
ACACACAAAAAAAGCAGCAGCGAAAGCACCAACGGTACCAACAGCAACAATAACACCAGCCGCAGTAGCAACAATAGAAGCAACAGCAACAACATGCACTATAAACTGTCTAAAAACCAGAAGAACAAAAGGGCAAGAAGACGTCAGTGGATTGGTTCAAGGCAATTTTTTACTGGAAGCAATGGTCCTCGCTTCTAAATAAAGATGTTTCCATGGTCCCTTCAAGCAAAGCTTTCGGTGCTCCAATCTCCCAAACAGGCTGCTGGTAAAACCGGACAGTGCAGTGATCAGCACCTCCCACAGATTGCCAATATGCCGCCTGGTGGCATTGAAGGTGACTTCATTGCTTTTGACCTGCGCAAAGGAGACCTGTGAACAAAACAACCAGCAAAACATTTTTTGGATTATTTTTTTTCGTTTGTTCATTTTAGATATTCACCATTCATTGTTCAGTACAATTAGATTTAACATTATTCAGCTATGCATTAAAAAAATCCAAACGTGGATTAGCGGGACTTGTGTATCTTCTCAGCATTAAGGATACATAAGATTTTCTACCGGTTACGTATCCTGTGATGAACATGCATCAACCATCCAGTTCTTTTGCCCTGCGATAATTTTCACAGCTTGCTATAGAAAAATGGTCCATGCGTAGATCATTTACATGCGTTTACCTATGCCTATGTGTTTAATGCTGCTTGTCCATAGCATTTCTATCAAATCTCCGGAGGCTACACCATGGTATACCCTCTGGTAAATTATAGTGAATTTTCCCATATTTATAGTGGATTTTCCCATTAAAAATTGTGATTTTCCACAGTTATGTAAACGTTTACCAGAGGCTATACCATGGTATATATCAATGCAGTTCTTCGGATCCATGATCCACTGACCTGGGTCTGCATCGATTCCAACATGCACAGTGCTGCAAGCCATTCCGCTCCCGCGGCACCTCAGGGATTCCGGGATTCCTTCGTCCATGGGTTCCGGGAAAAAAAAACATGGCCCTATGGGGGATGACCATCACCCCAACTTCTAGGAAAATAAAAAGATGTAACCTGACCATGTCACATACCTTTATTTTTTCCAACAAATGGACAATCACTGGATCATATCGCCCTGTCTCCTTTGGACATTGGACATGCCGAAACAACATTCAGCAACCATGAAATTGAAAGGAAGCGGAATTGCTGACCTGCTCCCTGAAAAGCGTTTTCTCCTTTTCCTTGGGACGATTGGCTCTCCAACTCCATGGTTGCTGTTTTTACTTGTTCAAATGGATTCAGACCCACTTTCCACAAGGGTTCATCCCGTCAGCGACAGTACCGTCTCGCCAGTTCATCTCGTCTTAGAAATCTTCCCTGCACCCCAGAAATATTTAGTTTGGGCCCAACCCACCATTTGTGGCTGCTGCATTTATCTGTATTTATATGTTAACTGTTAGGTCCATGTATGGCCGCATGCTCAAGAAATTCGCTTCACCCCCCACCACCAAAAAAATAAACACATGGCCTCAACATGGCGCAATGATCAATTCCTTTCACCTACAGTAATAATATCATATACCCCAAGCGAAACCTGGGTGTATTGAATCTATCATTTTGGGATGCATGGGGGTATTCAATATTAGAGGGGTGGGATTACAATCCATGACAATTGTTTCCCAGAATCAGCTGGTAAGGACAACCCTGCATTTTGTACCAAAAGATTAATGGGTATGTACGAAAACTACCCATTCAGTTCGCTTCCCCAAGTATATGCAATGATCTGACTCTCTCTCTCCCCATCCCTATCTGTCAAAATATTCGAAATAATGGTCGTTTTCCCCTTCTGTTTGATTGTCAAACCATGTCAAACCCCACTTGAGCAGTGTTCAAAACTCCCCTCATCCCTTTATAATAGTTGGTTAGGATCGGTATTCCCACAATGGATGACGATCCTCACTATATTGGTTAGTATGGTATAATTCCCTATCATCAAGGATTTTGAACATAGCAACTGGAACTTCAGGAGGAGCTCATCTGGAACTGCCCACGGTCCAACCACTTTGGATCACCACCGACTTCAACCGACCCTTGGACCTTCGCTCCCAGGCGCCTGCGCTGATCGCCGCGCTGAAACTGACCACAGTGGCCACACAACGACGCGTCGCTAACAGCTGGAGCAACTGCACCGCGCTCGGCCACTGCCTTAAGCAGCCGCCCTCATGGCCAGTTTGGGAACGGAGTTGAAACGAACAAAGTTCTGTGTTTGAGGTGATGTGTGTTTGTGATTGTCAAATTGGGAGCCATGATATCTAAAACAAGATCCGCTTCTAGAAGTTGATGCATCTCTGTATGCACTCATACCGTATACGTGTATGAATATATGCATTTAACTACCAATTATGATCATTTACAATAAATATGCGGCCAATCTTGGACAACAACCCATATCCAAATGAATCATTTCTTAGCACTTCCGTGCAGGGCCATCGTGGAACCCTTCAGGATCGCAGGGTCTTTGCAAAGCATTATTCGGGTTTGGGGAGGCAATGCATCCCAAAATAGATCATGGAAATCGGAGGGTGTTCCAAGCATCACCACTGGACGGAAATGAGGCATTCTCAACATCCTATGATAAAAGGTTACAAAGGCTTATTCGAACCCACTCCCAACTATCATCCACTCTTCTTTTTTGGGCTTATTCGAATACCAGGCGTTGGGGGGCATGCTTGGAAGCACCAAGGAAGATTCGCAGGGTTGTCAAATCCAAAGACTTGATGGATCTTAATGGTATAACAAAGTGAGCCACCCTCCTTTCTCGCATGCACTGATTGCTGCATTAAAACCTGGGTGCCGTGATGGCCGTGCAAGCTTCCATGTGATGGGAACTTCCAAGGGAAGAACGTATGCCACATCACTCCATTCCACGCAGTCATGCGAAACCAAAGTCCATGGGGTTGGCCATATTATATGTGAGGAGATCGGGTGTGAGAATGATAAAAAACAGCAGCGAAAAACCGGCTGAACTTCTTTATCCAAACATGTATGGTGCTGTCATTGTGGTTTGACCTCCAATGATGGGAATGATAGGACTCCCATTCCAATGGACGCGTCCATACGAATTTCACCCCCTATTCCCTACGGGAAGCTTCTGGGAATAGGGATGCCATCACTAGGCTACTGGGCAAATCCTGGTAGATCACGACTAGTCACACAAATCTGGAACGAAGTGAAGGTCAATTTTTGGGGCCTGTAGGGCCATTTCCATGTGAAGGTACGTGCATCGCTCATATTGAAGGTCTACAGAAGAGCAGATGTGTTTGGTGCTCATTCGACTGGAGAAAATGCGAAAACCATCCGCTTTCAAGTTTGAACCCATGCCCAAACCAACACACAGAGATATGCAGAGTGAAGTCGTTGAGTTTTTTCTACTCTACCCCAATCAAGGTTGCACATGATCCGCAAATTAGTTTCAAGGACTATCCCAATCTTTGGATATGGCTGGTGAGGTTCAAAACCAGGCTCCTTAAACAAATTCTCCCACACAAGCCCCCGTGACATGAACTTCACGCTGACATGGAGCCAATCTCGTCAGCTGTCACTCTGGCAGTTGCCATGTTTTCAAAGAGCTGCAACGCAATTTGCCTCGGGGAAACGATCGATCGCTGCGGTTTTTGCGGAGCTTCCTTGAAAAATATTAACACCCTAAAAGTGCAAAAAAATGAATAGACCAAAAAAAAGCAGGATGTCAGTCTTATAGAGAGTTCAAACAGAACCCAATTTTTTTGGAGCACAGCTAGCCGCCCAAGTGGCCAGCGGCCGCACTTCTCACATGCACTGATGGCGGCGCTGAAACTGAAGACATCTGCTTTGTTACCTGCGACGAGTGCCATGTGAAATCTCAGAAGAGCAGTGCTCAAAATGGGTGCATTTCCGTCACGGCATGGTGAGAATCCGCATGTGAAAAAGCATAAATGTGCTGGACGTCGTGATAGTATCCTTGGGGCTTAAATCGCTTATAACTATTTATAGCTTAAAATTTCATATCTTCACCTGGTATTGGCCTGGAAACAAAGCCGATCCTAGATATCTGCAAGAAACTGGCTGGGTTATACCCAAAATGATAGTAAAAGACATGCTGTGGCAAACCAAATACCATAAGCCTACCAGTTGGGGATGAATATGACTATAAAACGACCCACTTGTCGCAAAAAATGCAATTGTTTCTGATTGGGTTTACATCGGTCTACTCATATTAAACACCCTCTTGCAAACCATGGTTTAGGGATGCTTCGGGAATTTACACATATTTTGGACCATACAATGGGGGTGTTGAATGTTGTATTAACATGCTAAACCCCAGAATTCCCGGGGTGCACGTCCAAGTTCCTTGGGGTGTTTAATATTGGGGGGATGGGGTTTTCCTTGAATGTGCATCCGACGAAATCCCAGCAAATACCCATAAATGTTATAAAATCCCAATTCAATTCCATTAAAAACATATAGTTTGGCCTCCTGTAAACTAACATAGATATGGACACCCCACCATTTCGAGATCATTTTCCGAACGGATCCCACTTTCCGGGACGATCCGTCAAGGAGCCCATGGCAGCTAGCACCACCAGGGCCAGCTGCCATTGCCGACCCTTCTCGCAAGATGTGATCAGGGCGTTGTAGCCTACGTGGCAATCCGGATGTCTTTGCTGGTGATTTTTGTTGGAAAAAAGGAGGGTCCTTGGGATTGAAGATGGGTCATGTATCCATTGGGTATACAATGTTGTACTGTGGGATATAACTAATTTGGACCAAAAAGGGATGGAACATGGTCTTGACCAGCAAAAGTGGAACTTTGGAGGTGGACTTACCACAAAGATCGATGTTGGATCTTTGTGTCAAAAAATGAGAGGCTAACCAGGGCTCACAACGTGGTGATCCAAGTTGAAAACTTGGTTTTAGCATGTTTTAGCCAATCAAAACAAGTTCACATTTTGCATTGGTTGACCCGCCCAAGGGGAAAAAAACTACACAAGTTTTCCAAAACGGCATTGCACTTGAAAGGGGCCTCCACTTTCGTCTACCATGCTCGAACCTGTGGAAAGCTCCGAAAATCCTGGTTCAAGGTTTTGATGTTCACCCATGGCATGGTCAAGACGCAGCGATATGGGGTCCTCTGTAATCATCCCAATGATGGAAACACTTAACATTTAATATATATATATATATATATATACATCTTCTCATGCGTATGTAAATCATTATATATCCAACTTAATGATGTTAATGGATTCATGACCATCCCCTTTTTGTGGGAATACGGGAATATATATATATATATAAACATAATATATAAACCATGTAACTTGACCATCGCAAGTTTAGCACCCCAGGAATAGGCACCATATGCACCGGTGGACCTAGAGGTATCACAACCATCCCCAAGTCATCACAAAACAATGGATGGGATTTCAACCAACCCCAGTCATGGTAGATTTGTGGCCTTGGGTTTACCGATTCAATGATTTATGGCACTCATCTGATTGATCTGGCTAATCTGATTGATCCGATTGATGATGATTGATGCGATTGATCCGAGGTTCATCTAAGAATTCTAATGCATCCCGTCTTGAATGGACTGGGACCGCCTCCCCACGCCATGGACATGTGGGAAGCAAACACTGACTAAACTGGTGTGCCCGTCTTCCATTTACATATGTTAAAGGTTGAAACTTAATCATGTTTTTGGATCATCAACCGCCATCTGTCGGTCAGAAGTGGCATGCAACCCTCGAACACAAAAGCTTTTTGAGAAAATGGAATTATATCAATGGTTTTAGGGAAGATTTAAGTCGCTAGCGCGATGCTTTTTACCCCTTAGTGAAATATAGTGAAATTTCTGGTGCACTCAAGTTTCATCTATGCAAGCCCAAAGCAACAAAATATCTAAGATTCTATGATGACCTAAGTATCCTAAGTGTATGGCTACCATGCATCCAAGCTAATGATGATTGATGTCTCCGGCCGAATTGTAATAATTCACCAAGCTGAAAAGTACTGCCTACCAATCTTCCTTGAATCGGCCGCACCCCCGCAAGCAAGGCGCGACCGTGTCTGATCCTTGGTAAAACGTCCTAAGTCAGCCAACAAGATTGAGATGAGAGAACCATTGCAGACATGTCAACACCAACAGCCAAGACAAATTGAGAAAAAAAAAAGGTCTCCGTCTAATGGAAATAAATTTGAAAAGTGAAAACTCCTGCATCAGCAATCCTGTCTGGCCAATCGTATAGTTCTACGTCTTTGG